>JBBIGA010000132.1:13134383-13166160 GCA_037576975.1 Alestes dentex | reverse complement strand
TGGTTGAAAATGGAAAAGCAATAAAACGTATAGTTTGAAGAGGAGCACACAAATTTTTGCACACAACAATATATCTTCAAGAAGAATTATTCAAAGCTACACAGAAAAAAAAACAATTCAATTATGGTGCAAAATATGTGAAAAGTAGTAAATACTGATGCACAGATTCTCATAACTTTGATGTGACTTTGTTCTGGACAGTAATAAACTTCTGACAACCTGATATCACACAGATATTAATTCCATTATGGTCTGAAAATTGATCTCAGTATCCTCTGTTCCTCCTGGAGTGTGTAAGGTGAAACCAATGTACTCCAGTGATAACAAATTTAGTCTTATTAAGAATATAATACTCCTGAGCATTCCATCGTCTGGAAGAAAAATTCCATGATTGTCTTTATCTTCTCAGTTAATTTCCCCTGTCCCCACTGGAGCTCTAGTGCGTAACTTGATGGACCTCCTGATGGAGCTCTCATAAAAGGACATATTGGTTTTTGTCATTTGCAGAAAACAGTTTTCTTCTTGACTAAGTTGGGTTGTCTTTAATGCCAAAAAATGTCCATCAGAATATTTTTACCACAGGGAAATCATTAGGGACCTTCTAGGCTTTCAGAGGTCATATAACCTAACAGATGAGAGAGTAATCACCAACATAAAAGGCCCTTAGAACTCGGAGTGTATTAGTAAAATCTCATTTCAACAAATAAAAACAGTTTAAAAACATCAGGTGTTTGTTCTTCTACACGCTCGCCATTTGCTGCGCTTTCGCTTGGCGCGCCGCCACACGGCCGCTCTCCGGACCCCCTCCCTTTGCGGGTTTTTCCCACCTACCTGTGGGCGGAAACTATCCTGAAAGTTCCTCCTGGGTTCAAAGATCTTGTGTTTTTTTGTTTGTTTCTAAGATCTAAAATAAAACAAACTTTATTCTTCATAACTTAGCAATATTATCTGTCTTACTAAATTTTTCAAAATTACAATAACTTTGGGTCTACATGACACAGAAACACCAAACATGCTCAGCATGACACACCAAACAAGCTCAGCATGACATTTGACACCTTGAGCATTAACATAAACCAGGGGAACTTCCATACAATGAGTTGTTTGGCTGTAAAATGACAATTTACCATTCGTTGCCACTCTGAGGGTTCTAAGGGTTAGGAAGTGCAGTTCTATGCAAGCAATCACATTTTAATTTACAATGGGTAAGAACAATTTCATAATGCCTTAGATGCGTCTTAGAACTGACTTAGAAGTTGCAAAAGTCCAAGCTTGGCAATAATATACTAATAGAAAGCTCATGAAGATGCTTAATCAGCATTATAATAGAGGTGGATTTATTTCAACCTTCCAGCATGACACTGACATAACCGTGCCATAAATACGTTATGGGAGATGTCGTATGCTGTCATGAATTGTCAAGACAAATTAGGTGCATTAATATAACCATTACCATTAGAGAGTTACCAGTTGCCATAATGCTACATGTCACGTGCCATGACCGTTTATGCCACTTTATGTCACAATATCAAACATTAAAGCTAATAGGGCATTGTTATATCAATAGACATAATCTGTCATGACAACTCATGACAACATATGACATCGGGCATGACATGTTTATGCCAGGGTCATATCAGTTCTATGTAGCAGTGTTTGACAAATGGAAGGCCTGGGTCCAACAGTCATGGTATATTAATGGTTTTTACACTTGAAGTACTTTGGTGGATGGATGAAAGAAGCATCAAACAGCAGCCTGATGTTTCAGAATCGTTTAGTAAAAGAAAAAGAATGATGAAAGTGAATTAGCAGCAATGATGAAAGTGAATTAGCATTACGCAAACGACATAATGCCTGTTGGTGGCTATTAGTCTCTATTAATTTTTGGCCCTGTTTACAGATTTGATCAAGTTGGACAAGCTGTGTATGAAAGAAACCAGAGACGTGCTCCAAAAAACTGACAAGAAAACCTAAAACCCAAAGAGATCAGAATAATCCTTTAAGAAGCAGAGAATGGAATATTGAATTGTTCAAATGCTGAAGCTTCCATGTGTAGAACAATAACCTTAGATAATCTTTTGAAGAATTATGACTGTTGGTAGATGTGATAGCGCGAAAGCCTTTCTTGCTGTTTCTTTTCCCTCTGCAAGGTTACCTGCACCTTTTATCAAAGTCTGAGTTCTAAACGAAGGAAGCGAGACAGACGCAAGGCCGTTACGTCAGTTCACTGTTGGTGTTCTTCCAGTGTAACAACACTCGCCCTTTGTGTACCTGAAGCATAAAAACGTTGAGTTATAGTGTGTCAATGACCTGAATGAAACCTTTGCTATAATGCAATTAAGGATTTCTGGCCGTGACTTCATTCCAGGCAAAACACATTCTGCTCCATTTCGATCTTGCAAATTAACACCGTCCTCTCGGTGAGCAATTATCTCAGACAGGAGAGATACAAACAGTAATTTACTCTAGGTTGTGCCTTTCTGGGTGCTCTCATTGCCTGACTTTCACCTATTTTCAATTTTTAATTTGTCATCATATTATGTGATACATCGTTAATTCGGGGGAAAAAAAAAACAATCACAGTGATAAAGGGAGCTAAAAGATGGCCTTCAGTGACTGCCTCTTTTAGAACACTGCCTTTGCTGTACTTGCCATTTCAGGTCAAAGCAAAAAAACAAAAAAAAACAAAAACCGGTGTCATTTATTAAGGTGCGTCACTGACATCGGTTTAATTGAGTACAGCGTTACTTGCGTGCAATGTGTCCCCATTCAATAAGCACCCAACCCCTCCACCATGTTGGCATACAGTCCGAGACCATCTTTCTATGCATAGCTTGTGTTAGTCACGGTCAGCTTTCACTACAGATTCACTCTTAGATAGATCCCTTGGTGAAGTGGACCACCCTTGGCCTAGCAGGACACTAACATGTTGTGCCTGATGTGCTAATAACAACACCATACATATTACCATCCTGCTTCCATGTCAGTGTCACTCCTTTGTTGAGAATGGTCCACCAACCAAATAAAGTCACTATATACCACTATATAGATGTCTAGAGAGCAGGGCCGAATTGGGACACGGCTGTGTGTGATCCACTGCGTGTAGCGCGCACACACACACACACACACACAGAGACACACACACAGACACACACACTAAAATACTGATATACTACCACCATGTCATTGTCACTGACAATGACCCACCGCTTGGACAACACTCACTCACTGGTGGTCCTCTGGGAGTCCTGGCCTGCGGTGAACAGGGTAAAAAGGAATAACAAATCCAGAAATACATGAACTGCAGTCTGTAATTCTAATCTCTGTAACTGTAACTGTAATTGTGGGGCTGAGACAAAGTGGACAAAGTAGGTGTACCTAACGAAGTTGCTCGTCAGGTATTTGTGGGCCAATATGTTACTGGCCCACAAATACACTCCTGTTCACGCAATCCAGCTTTGCGAGAGAGTTGATAGTAACTGTCTAATTGAGCTGCCTAAGCTGACAAGAGGAGCAGAATCCCTCTCTAGCTTCAAAAATCTGTTCGGAGATCCTCTTGCACTACACTTACATAAAGATTTATCACTTTATACTCTCCTTTGGTTCTCTCACTGTCCTGTAACTGTCCTCATATTGTTAGCCGCTTTGGATAAATGCGTCTGCCAAATGATTGAAATGTAATGTAATGAAACTGTACATGCATGCTGACAGCATTCTCATTAAAGCTTGTCATTCATAGTTGTGCATAAACAATTACAATTAGTAATGTTTTGACAAAAGAAAGCAAAAACTGGCTCATTGGTAAAGTCTTGTAGATCCTATTTTGAGAGACACACAGAAGGGGAGAAAATCTATTTCTACATTCCTTATCGCCTGCACATTTAGCTCTTCCTCACATTAACTTCACAGACTACAGCACTTGCAAAGCCATCCAATAGAAAGTCTTTAGGCAGCTGGAGGGCTGTGACACAAAATGTTTCGTCGAAGGAAATTCCACCACAGCCCTCCTGCAGCACTTGACCATATTAAACCGGAAAAAGAAAAACATTCATCTTGGATGCCCGCAAACACACCTCTGCGACCACTGTCAGCACAGGAGCCCAGCTAGGCTGGGCTCGAAACCGCTTTGTCCCCTTCGAAACGAGACTTCCTCCTGAGAGTCCACATAGCCAAGCAATTCATCCTAATAGGAGCTGCATTCTTCTTCCTCCTGCCCCATGCCCTGAAGGGGCATTACTGCTGTCTCTTAAAAAAAATACCTGCGAATGAAAATTTTCCCCCTTGTGTCCACAGAGGAATGGCCTACACTTAAACAGCAAGTTCCCCCAAGGCATAGCTCCCTAGGTTTGGTAATTAAAGGGATTTAAATGACCCCTGAGACTCATGGGACCGCTTCTCCTTCACCCGGGTCTGTTGCTGAGCTCTCAAGGGCCCTCTGTGAAAGTGGAGGTCAAAGGGGTCAACCCTGGCCGCTTTTCAATGGAAAAGTAATTTACTGATAACTTTTTTCGTAATGAAATATTCAAATCACTCTAATTTTAATTATGAGCCGAAGCCTCCCCAATCCTGTGACTAATCACTTTCAGATTTCTATGGGTCCTCTGACATTTAGCTCGTCCTGGCAGGAAAAAAAAAAAAAGAAAGAAAAGTGAAAAGACTTCATCAAGCGATCGAGGTGTTTATCAACAGTTTATAATTGGATGAGAAAGAGAATAATGACAAATAATCAGACAAAACTGCTGATGCGATCCAGTTAGAAATAACCTTTAATTCGATTAACTCGCTGCCACTTGTTCCGCTTCAAGGTGGCATAAACGCAAGCAGAAGGTTTCAGTTGTCTGTCTGTCATGCGAGGGCTTTATTAGTGTGTGCTATATCAGTGAAAGCCACACATACTCCAGTGAACTGTGCCTGATGCGTTAAACTTTAATGTGGATAACATTTCCTGATGTAAACCTGATTTGTAGGGCTTCAATCCATTTGACACTCAAGCAGAAGTCAAACATTAGGCCTTCACCCTAGTTTTAATGTATTTTACACAGTGCCATGTGACTTAGCTTAGGTGGTAAGCTCGTAAAAAGGCAGGAATTAAAACATCCCATTAGCACAATAACCAGAATTCATGACTGTCATATGAAAAGCATGTGCATTTGTTATCTGTTGATTTATTTCCTTTTATACAATTTGGAAATGCAAGCTGCCCTTCACATTCTTTGAACATTTAATTTCAAATGGACTAAAAGGGGTGTTCTCCGCAAAAGGTCCTTGTGGCAGGTTTTCATTCTAGCAAAGCTGTAGCTTTGCAATGAAGGGGTGTCCTTTGTCTACAGCAATGTTTAGGTAAGTAGTACATGTCAAAATAACATCTACATGAACGCCAGGACACACGGTTTCCCAGCAGAACTTTGCCCAGAGCATCACACTGTCTCTGCCGGCTTGCCTTCCTCCCATAGTGCATGCCTGTATCATTTCTTCCCTTGGTAAGTCACAATGTCCCCATGATGTTGAAGAAAACATGATAAATCATCCATCGCCTCATGTGCCCACCATAGACACTTTCAGTGGTGGACACTACATGGGCACTCTGAACAGTCTAACAGCAAACTGCAATGCACCGTGTGATCGGACCACACTGTCTCATCAATCGCCCTTCCTTGGACCTCTTTTGGTTTGAACTAACAACTGTACACCAGGAACACTCCACGAGACCTGCCATTTCAGAAATGCTTTGACCTTTGTCAAAGTCTTTAATATACTTTCGCTTGTCTCTTTTCCTTCTTTCAACACATCATCTTCAAGAACTGACTGTTCACTTGCTGCTGACTATGTCCTACCCCTCAGCAGGTGCCTTTGCAACAAGACAATCCAAGTTATACGCTTCACCTGTCATTGGGTTTAATGAAATGCCTGAAATATGTATGTAAGAATGAGTTAGGGAAATATTTTCCTTCCTGTAAATGTACTGTTTCTGCAATACTATATTTTCTTAGAATGGCAACAACCTGCTCTCAGGCACTTCGAAAAGAAAAAAAAAAAAAGATTAAATTGGCTTTGAGCTGGCCTACAGATCAAAAAGCTCCAGGGGTCCTGCTCCTGTAACTCAGCATCAGATTTAAGCATCACACACACACACACACTGCAGAGTAAGTGTTCAAGTGGCAGGGGGTCTGCTCTCTCTGGAGGGCTGTGATTGACACACTCACAAAACCTGTTCAAGGCAAGGCATTATAATGCGGACAGAAATGGCAAGTCACTGACATCGCTCTAGCGGTGTGTAGGGAAAGGTTGTGGCATGTAGTTTGCAATACAAACGAGGACATGAAGAGCTGTATTTTTGGTGAAACAGTTACATCCCATTGACTCATTGACACTTGTTTATTTTCATGCATACCTGACTTGCTTTATGCTCACTGGCCATTCCAGAAACCCTTCATGAAGCAGCTGAAAACTGTAGCCTGTTGACTCACAGTTTGTGTCAGATATCTCCTAGCTCTTCAACAGTTTCAGACCCAAGATTTACTGCTGGCTACACAGCTGTACTCGATGCTATACACAATGCCACGACCATGTCAGTTAAAACCTGTTGGGCTGAGAGTAGTCCGCCACCCAAATAATAGCAGTCCTGTGGTCAGAAGGCAAGGAATGATTGATGGTAGACAGGGTGGCTGAAATATGCATAAGTCATTATGCTATAGCTTGTCAGTGTAAACCCATAGACTGTATATACAAACAATGCACATGTACCCTCAAAGGAGGAGCGTGAATGATGTCTGCCAACATTGGGGTGGATGTAACAGCACAGTCTCACATCTGATCTAAAAACCTTTTTGTTGAATAGATACCATTAGTGGCAACAGGTGATCTTTCTAGTAATTATAACATTCAGTAAAAGAGATGGCTGTTGACTTCAGGAGGGCACAAGGAGTAATTCTCTGCTTAACAATAAGTTCCTTGGTGTTCACATTGCGGAGAACCTCACGTGGGTCCTCAACACCAGCTAAACCATCAAAAAGGCCCAACAGAATCTCTACTTCTTGCGGAAACTGAGGAGAGCACACCTCCCCCTCTAAATCCTCACAACATTCTACAGAGGAACTATAGAGAGCATTCTCTGTAGATGGATCATAGTTCGGTATGGGAATTGTTCCATTTCAGATCACAAGACCCTACAGAGGATAGTGAGGACAGCTGAGAGGATCATCTGGATCTCTCTTCCATCTGTCACAGACGTTTACATCACACGCTGCACCCGCAAAGCCTCCGGCATTGTGGATAACCTCACACATCCCTCACACACCCTCTTCTCCCTTCTACCGTCTGGCAAAAGGTTTCATAGCACAGGGGCTTCCACTTCCAGGACGGAAAACAGTTTCTTGCCTCAGGCCATAAGACTCCTCAATCAGAACTGAAACATAATCTGTACCTCCCCACACACAAACACCGGAACTTTCTCCTCCTCCTAACACAATGCATATACACACTCAAACAACCTGCACCTCAACTGCCTATGTAAATATCTCTCCATTTATCATACACTGCACATTCTCTGTCCTGCTGCCTGGTATTTTTACATAACTATTATTGATTGCTGTCTACCTCTATTCTGCCTTGCTGCATTTTTGAACACTTAACGAGTCCACTACTAGAATACAGTATCTGTCATAATAATGTATTCATCCAAACTAGTAATCTAGCTGTCGACTGCACTAAATGCTGTCATTTTGTTTTGTTGCTCTTGTGTTTTTCTTGCACTCTCTTTCTCTGAGAGACAACATGCTAGCTAGCAATCCAGAGGAAATGGAAAGCTATTCAGAGTGGAATTAAAATAAAACCAAACAGAAATGGAGTCTCATGAACTCCCAAAGGAGTCTGGCATCTGGAACTGTGCTGCTCATTGTGATAAAATAACATTTATCTTGAAAATGTGTGGTTTTACAGCAGTAGCTACTGTTATTTAATGGTTTTTCCATTTTCAAATTTTTTATTCAAATGAATTGCTCAATAACTTTCGACTATATGTTGTTGTCATAACTCTAAGCGCCTCAAGCTGCCGATGTAGATGTTTGTCTTTTACAGACGCATTCTAGACCTAGTCAAGAACTCAAGCTGCAGAGGGGCACAAGGCAGTCAATGTGAATGCTGAAATGTGGAGCCTTGGAGTTTTTCCATCCTTGATTCTGTACGCTGCGAGCGAAAGTCCCCTGATACCACTTGTCAAGATCTATTAGGGCCGAGCCACAGCTAAAGGACTCCCTTGCTGACAAAATATTTCTATAGCTTATGCATGTAAGCAAGAAAACACACCTGAAAACACTTCTCTACCTCCCCTGGAGACTCTTCATCCACGAGCAGTCCCATAAGAGTCTGGGTGCTAACGAGAAAAATGACACCTCCGCCAAGCTAAAAACAGTCAAGGAAAGGTGCCGATTTGGACCGAGCAAGAGAATCGCAGCCAGTGGAGCCCAATCAAAGCCTTGGCCTCCTCTTTTGGGGTGAAAAAAAAGAGATGTGAAGATGAATGATGGAAGAAGTCTGAGGGATTTGAAACAGGCCTTTGAAAGAGTCCTCCCAGGATGAGCGAAGCCATGAGATAAAAGGCACCCGGGTGCTTTTTAATCACTTTACCCATTGTGCTTTAAAGCATTAGCATTTGCCCCACGCCCTATTCATTTATATTCGTCATTACTGGCCTGTCAGCTCTTATCAGAGCCTGTCTCCACCCTTTTCTTTGGAAAAGGAAGAAGGTTCTGGAGCAGGACACTCTCCCTCTCTCTCTCTCTCTCTATATATATATATATATATATGTATACGGCTGCAAGTGTGTGTTTGTGTGAGAGAGAGACAATGGTAGATGCTCTTCAACCATCATGACTGGCAGGCGATAGAATGGATTGATGGGGGGGTGACAAAAAAAATGCATTTTCACAGTACAAGAAGTCATTAATCATAAGTTCAAAGTTGAGCTTGCTGAGTGTTGGTATTCGTTAGGATCGGCTAAAGTTAATTGTGGTTTGGAATATAGAATGAAATAAATAATTTATTTTGCCATGTTCTGCAGAAATACAGAGATAAAGTATCTCATGTTAAAGAGCCCATATAATGGAAAGCCAAGTATCCTTTACTTTTTCAAAATAAATGAAAAGTGCTGTTGTTAAAAAATCGAAAAACACCAGACCATATGTACTCAGAGAAACTAGGCTGCAAAAACAGCCTGTTTTGGATAGGCTGTTTTTGTGATGTCACAAAACCAATATATTTCCATATCCATTCAGCCTACAGTAGTTTGATGCTGAAGTTATATAGGGGTGTTTTCTGAACTGCATTTTGAATAAGACAAAAATAAGTCAGCTGCTAGTGTGATCATTGTTAATCTTCTTCATTTTCCCTTTTAATTCAAAATATAATACATTTTGCTCATTGGGATATTCCACAACGTATTTGATTAGTCAAATAGCAAGACATTCGACTAGCAAAAACAGCTAAAATGCTTGTGGATACTGTTGATGTGCTGATCTGTGCCTTTGCGGGCACTCGCACTGATGCGTTGCCCAGTCCTGAAAGCTGTCAAACACATCTTACACACTTTGTTCAGCGTGTAGCGCCTCATAGGGGTTGGACCCCTTCCAGAGTTGTAAGACTTCAAGGCTCGGAGCTATTGTTATTCAAATACAATGTTAAACAGATCATTCTCGCAGTCGGAAGACGAAACTTTCCCCTCCAAGTTTCCTTTCATTCACAAAGCAGAAGAGAGCGAGCCGCCTCCACCATTCACCCGGGAATGCTTTTCTGAACTGAACTTAAGCTCAGTTTCGGGGAAAAGAAAGAAAAAAGGAAAAAAAGGGCCTCTCATGTCTCTGCTCCCATATGATAGGCAATGAGATATGTCACGGCTGCATGCGGCTTTAGCTGCCACTCTGCTTTCTCCGGAGCTCTCGGCAGAGGAGGAAAAGAAAGCAGCCGCGAGACTCTAATGAAGACGAGCAGGACATGAGAGGAGTATTTTCGGTGAAGAAGCGGCAGAGCGGGGCGGACAAAAGGAAAGGATTTTCGTGGGAAAAAAGAGAAAAGAAGCCTAAGGAAAGAAGCGCCAGATGGGAGCCCAGTGCCCGGCACAGCTTTTGTAATGCTAGCCTGGCACCCGTGGGCCAGGAAAGTCGCCGCTTATCCAACAGGGGGCCCGAAACACAATCTGCTCTGATTTGGCCTATCCCACCCTTCATAGCAGGCAGCGGAGTAATTTACAGTAAGCTAGCTTTCCAGACCTTTAAAGCTCCCCAGTGACAGAGGTGTCACAGACAAATTGGTTGATCGCTGTGGTCGTAGGCCTGCGGTCTAGACACCTTCCTTTTTTTTTTATAAAGATATATATAAAATATCTCATTTACTGACCGGGGGGGGAAAAAATGGGGCCGTAAACTTATATGAGTCCGAGGAGAGCCGTCTGACCTGCTGGGTATCCATCATTCAACCCTCACAGCACCAGCACACACAGCCACCTGAGCCACGTTAGCAATCCCCCCCGGCAACATTACAGAGAGGCGACATCACACACACACACCAGCAGGGAGACGCGCACCAGGCCCAAAAAGTCACCATGTGAGCTCTGCCTCCGAAAGGCAGCTGATCTGCACTGCACCATATTTCACAGCGGCGGGCCAAACGCCTCGGTGTGGCCCACACAGGATCCAGACAGATGGAGATTGACGCCTTTTCTGAAAGGCCCGAAAGTTTCATTTGTCAATCACAGTGGGACGGCAAAATATCTGAACCAACAGGTAACAACAGCTGAACGATAGCAATAATTACTAATAAATAATTATATAATTTTTCTGATAATAATAAGAAGAAGAAGAACAAGGAGAACAAGAAGAAGAAGAATGCACTTATTAATAATTATGGTTATGATCATGATCGTGGTGATAAAAATGACGATGACAATGATGATATCATTATTATTGTTAATAATAATAATAACAATAATAATAATAACAATAATAATAATAATAATAATAATAATAATAATAATATCATCATGATTATTATTATTACTAGTAGTACTTTGATTTCACTTCAGTCGTATTTTCTACACATAATCTGGTATTCATTCTCAGTGCTGTCAGGATAAGGATTCGGATTAGTGCAGGAGTTTGGTGTTGGATCAAATGTACTGTTAAATTTAATTTCTGGGTTGAGATCAATGTTAGGTTTACACTCTAAAGGTGCTGAAACCAAGGAACTAAAAGTGGTGATTCTGTGTCACAGTATTGATTTTGATTTACTCCTCATTTTGCCTAATGCCAGCATCCTTTTCATTGACTTCAGATTAGAATTCAATATATTGAACCTGGTAAATGTCTTCAAATAAACTGGTGGATTAGAACACTGACCCCAGTATATGCTAGTGGATTCAAGGAAAACAGAGGGTTAAGAAGAATGAGCTGTTGACCTAGTGGTTAGGGAGATCACCCTGAGATCAGAAGGTCATGAGTTCGAATCCCTGAACTACTAGTGACACCACTGAGGTACCCTCGAGCAAGGTACCATCCCCACACTCTGCTCCCCAGGCCACCTTCATTGGTGGCAGACCCCTGCTTCACTTGGTGAATAGGTTAAATGCAGAAAAAGAATTTCCCACTGTTCACACTGTTTGCTGTGGTGCGGTGTGTTCATGTGTGACAATAAGGGGCCGCTTTACTTCAACAGTCTTATATCTCACCCTCTGACCTTCAGCGTCCTCAGAGCTGTCCTCTTTTCTCTCGCTACACAAATCACTTGACGTCCTAGCACAGCTTAGGCACCATTCTTACATATACAGGTGACACAACCATAATTTGGCAGCTGGTGGCCTAGCCTAGTGGTTAGGGAGTTGCCCCTGCGATCAGAAGGTTGTGGGTTCAAATCCCAAGATCCCAAGTGGCACCACTGAGGTACTCCCAAGCACGATACCATTCCCACACACTGCTCCCCGGCCACAGCATTGCTGGCAGACCCCTGCTTCACTTGGTGAATGGGTTAAATACAGAGAAAGAATTTCACACTGTGTGGCGTGTTCACGTGTGACAATAAGGAGCCGCTTTACTTTACTTTATATCCAGGGGTTAGGCTTGGGGTTTGTTATGTGGTGGGGCTCTGTGGTTTTAGGGTTGCCACGAGTGCATATGTGTGTGCATAGACAATCAGATTTGACCAAGCTGCTTTTAACCAGCTTTTCTAAACACAAAAGCTAATCACAGTTCTAGATACTACTGGCAGTGTAAACACTACAGCTGATGACAATAAAATCTATTTGTATGTGCGCTCTCCTGTGTATCCGTATTAAATGTTCCCCCGATATATGTTTGAGAAGCACCCAAACCCATCTCCGACACCTCCACCAGCAGTCCACGCAAATGGAACACTGACCACCTTACCAGAATAGGTTCTTTAAAAAAGTATTTTATTTCAGTTCTACACAGCTACGCAAAAAAACTGCAGTGCACCAAGAATTCATCCAAGATTATTGACACCACCATCACTATATCACAAAGCAAAAAAACCCCAAAAGACCTGTTATCGACATCACCCTGCTCACCACCTCTTCAAGCTGATGCCCTCTAGGAGGCGGTATGGGTCCCTGCCTACCATGATATTCCATTTTTGAGACATCTTCCTCCGGCAAGAAGGTCTCTGAACACCTCTCTCTAAGCCTGTCTAACTGTGCCAACCTTGCAAATATCATCTATGATTTTGTCTTGTGCCATCTGTGAACATCTGTGTCTGCTTTGCTCGTCAGTGTTTCTAATCTATAATGTGATGAATGTTTAATGTCCCGCGACCCTAGTGAGGAATAAGCGGTTACAGAAAATGAATGAACGAATGAATGAATGAATGGTTGTTTAATGTGATGCTGCCTGTGTCTGATGGCACTGAAACTCACTGAAGAACTATTAATACAATATTAGGCTTAATTTATGTTACACTTTTCAACAGTGTCAAAACAATTATGTTAAAATGCAGTAGAAAGTAAACAAAGAAAAACTGAATATGTAACCTGAGGGTCACTGTTTTTATTTGTTATTTTTTGTAATTATATGACATGGGTAGTGATTACATTCAAAATAAACATCATTCCCACGCCAGTTATTTGAACCAGCAGTTGACATTGACATGAGCTGATATCCAACACTCTTCACTGGGTAACACTTGGATTAGCTGTGGGCATATAGAGCAAGACTTTATCAGTACACACAATTTGTTTCAAAATATAATTTTCACAATCTGAGCTGTTACACAGCATTGCAATTAGTCCAATTAAACAATTTAGCTTTTTCTTTACGATGAAGGTGGTCAGTGTACTGACAGGATTTACAATATGCCCAGAAAAGCAAAAAAGCATACCATGACCAAGTTTATCACAATAATAATAAAATATCATGTTCAGACTTAGACATTAAGTCATCAGAATCACCTTTAATATTAGGGATTTTACTTGGTGTTCTCCATGCAGTTCACAAAAGGTTTTTAGTCTTGATAGACGTGTACAGCTGTGCTGAAGGGAGACTTATGAACAGGATGTTGGCTGGGTGGGAGGGATCATCCACAATCTTCCACGCAGGTTTCTTGGCTCCAGAGCTATGCAGATCTTTAATAGAGGGCAGGGCATAGCCAGTGACCCTCTGAGCTGGGCACAAAACTCTCTGTATCTTGGCCTTGGAGCATGCAGTCATGGAGTTACACCAGACCATGATGGATGTGGTCAGGATGCTCTCTGTGGTGGCTCTGCAGAACTGAATCAGGATGTGTGGTTTTTTTTCTGTTGTAGGAGGAACAGCTGTTGCTGTGCTTACTTGGCTAGGCTAGTGATATTGTTGTCTTATTTTAGTGTGTTAGAGATAGTGGTAGCCAGGACCTGAATGATTCCACCTGAGTGACAGCAGTGTAATTAACTGCCAGAGGGAGTTTGTTGGAGGATTTTTTTTTTCAGTGGTCCATTATCATCTCCACTGTGGTGAGCTCCAGATTGTTGCTTGCACACCATGATAAAATGGTCAAGCTCCCTCCAGAAGTTGGTTTCATCATTGTGAGGGATGAGGACAACCACTGTTTTGTTTTCTGTGAATCTGATGATTTTGACAGATCACCAGAGACGCAGTCACCAGTGTACAAGGAGTAAAACGAGAGAACAGCACAGGCGCTGGGAGGCAAGTGTGCTGACTGAGAGAGGGTTAGTTTGGTGGTGTGTTGATATATTGTCTCCTGGTGGTGAGAAAGTTTGTTATTCCCTACCTGACAAAGCGATCGACTTCATGTGTGTCAGCTTGCTGTGGAGTAGGTGGGATGATTGTATTGAAGGCACAAACAGGACTTTAGCATAGATGTCTGTTTTTGTCCTGGTGCTGAAAGATTCAGTGGAGGCCTGTGCTGACAGCACCCTCCGCTGATCATTTGGACCTGTATGCAAACTGCAAAGGATCCATAAGGCATTAAATGGAGGCCTTGAGGTAGCAGAGGACTAGGCATTAGAATGTTTTCATCACCACTGAGGTGAGTGTGACTGGTGTGTAGTCACTCAAGATGGAAATACTGGACGTGTTAGGAACTGGATCGATGGCAGCTGATGTAAAGCAGGTGGAGACTCTGTGTAGGTTCAGGGACTGATTGAAAATGTCTGCGAATACTGGTGTTTGATGGCAGCAGGAGACACCATGTCTGGACCTTGAGCTTCGCAGAAGTTTTGTCTTTTGAGGAGGAACTGGACATTTTGCTCAGAACTGGAAAGTGGAGTGGTGGGTTTGGTGAGAGGCGGCTAAACAGAGCATTCAGGGTAAAGGGCTGGCCTATTGGAGGGGAGACGGGAGGTGGAAGGCTGAAAAGCCATGGCTGAGGTGGATATGAAAGGGAGATGCAATGTAATTGAAATCTTGTGTAAAACATTCAATTGTCCTGGGAGTCTGAGAGAGGAATGCATTGTGATTGAAATCTTGTGTAAAACACTTAATTGTCCTGGGAGTTTGGGGGATTAGGGATGTTTTTATCTGTAGAATGTGTTAGACAGTAATCCCTGCCAGACAGCTCTTGTGTCATATTTACTGAGGTTTTGTTCAATCCAATAGTTCTTCTTTGCATTGTGGATGGCTTTGTTGAGTGTGTACTTGATCTTGGTTTACACATTTCTGTCTGAGTTCCTGTAGGATACCCTAGCAAGAGATCACAGCTCCTTGGTAAATCATGGTTTATATTTGCCATTTTTGACAAAAGTTTTAATAGGAATGCAGACCTCATCCTCGTTTTGCATCCTTGGATGAGAGTCCCAGTCTGTTGCCTCTTAACAGTCCTGAAAAGATTCAGTGTCCACCTCTGAAATTATTTCTTGGTTGGTTTGTGTCTATATTTGTATCAGGTTAACTCCTGCATTATCTCTGTTACTGAGTTTTGCACACATACGTGTGTGTGTGTGTGTGTGTGTGTGTGTGTGTGTGTGTGTGTGTGATATGGCTCTTTGTAGAGCAGGAGTGATGAATCTGTTCTCCTGTGGTGGGACAGCAAAGCAGCTGGTGGTATTTTGGGAGTTCAGATCTAAGATTAGCATGGTTAAAGTCACCCATGACGAATATAGTGGAGTCGTATTTGTTCTCCAACAGTAATCTGTTCCGTTAAAAGTTGTTACGTGATATCAGGATGTGCCTGCGGTGGAATGTAAACGCCCACAAGAAGAATGGATTCTCTGGGTGAACAGAATCGCCTGCAGTTTTTCATCAGTAATTCCCAACTGGGTGAACAGGGTTTAGTAATGACTGTGATATCATTACACCAGCCCTTACTCACATAGAAACACACACCTCCACGATTTCTTTTATCAGTGCCTGCTGCGTCGTAGACCCATCTGGAAAGCTCTTATTCTGCTAGCTCTGTGGTGATGTCTGGAATGTTGGGATGGAACCAAGTTTCTGTGAAGCAAAACTGCAACTCATCTATTTTGTTGCTAAGTGATCAGATTAGCCAACACAAATCCAGCTAAAGGTGCGGAGAATCCTTTATTCAAAGCAGCCTGCTCGTTATTCCCTCGCTTTTCAGCAGGTGAGAAAGTTCCACGTGTAACTTGTAGCATATCTCCCGAGTTTTGGGTTCATAAAATGTCAGTGGGTAAACCCAATTTTTGGGTTAGGAACCGGTTGGCAATATTCCCATAACGCCCAGAAGTTCTTACCAAGTGAGAATCCACCTAATTGCTCATCAAAAATACTGACCAATGTACCACAGCATGAGATTACACAACCCTCCAAATTGTCAGTCTATCATCTGCATATTATACAATCACCACAAACCTACTATACAATCACCACAAACCTTTTAACAGATTCATATTTGCCTAATGTGTCTAACATTTGAAGAGTTGAGAGTTTGAGAGCAGTGGTTTATTGAACGTTTTGCACCTGCAACATTTTATCTTTTTTGCGGTTTGTTAACTTCAGCAAATACATGTGTAATTGAGTATAAAATCATGCAGGATTGTGTTCTCTGGAGAAGGTGTGCATTCATTTTCTCTTATAAAATAAACAAAATGTGTAATTTGACCAGGGGCAATCCAACTTTTGCACAGGACTGCAACCGCAGACGTCACCTTCAACTTCTGTAAGCTGTAACTTTTGGAGCGAGTGTGCACAAAGCACCCGGAGATCCTTGTACCTCATTGTGAACCTGGCCACGTATGGGTGAATTGTGTACAATACAATTAGAGCTGTGGGTGCGGAGCAGCCATCAGACAAGGCTACATCTTCATGTTAATTATGTCTTTGAAAAATATCTTACCTTGCCCCTCTCCTCATTACATGAGAACATTTGAGGCAGGCCTGCTTCTGTTTATACCGACCTAGCGGGGGACTTAATTAGCATGGCTCTCCTAAGACAGGCATGGGGTGCGGTTTGTTCGGCTTTTTGTGCGAGCCGTGAGGCTTCTTTAAGTTTGAATAACGCAAGGGTGGGTGGTCAACGTCCTGCGCCGTACGGATCTGAAGGCGGCATCTCAGCAGGTACTTTTGGCAGCCGTGCTTAGAGGACATGCCAAAGCAACCTCAGAGAGTCTCAGCGCACACCAGCGGCACCGTACCCACTCAGTGCTTTTACAACACACCCAGAACAGCCCATGCAATATTCACACACTCACACTGTTTAATTCAGTAGTTCACTCCATTGCATTTGACTTTGGATAACCTGTGTTATCTCACACGCTCCACTAATAGGCACACGCTATTCATTAACCGTAAATATTCTAGTCATCTACTGCTGCATTTTTTTTTTCCCACAGATTTTTGGCTGTGGTTCTCTTATTATGCAGCTGGAGAAGTTTGAGGCTTCTGGGGAAAACCTGTTTGCTCTGTTGCGTTGCAAATTAGCTGTAAGCAAAGGGATTTTGGTGCAAGTTTGGCATCCCGCACTCAAATAAGCGTCAAGGGTACGGACCTTTCCCTTTTACACTCAGTCTAGAATTTTAATGACCCAGTCTGAATATCTTTACTTTCCCAAACTTTCAAATCAAAGCTCCTTTCAATGGCTAGTTCTTCCAAGCACACATTACTGAACAATCCAACTTCTCAAAGTTTTGCTTGTTGGTCGAGAACATTTGATGGGCAGGAGTTGTTTCCTGCACTTGTATTGCTATTAATATATTTGTACAGCAGCCCACATATTTTCTTATTTTACACTGTGTTTGAAATCAGCACTATGCACGAACCATCCTCAGTCTTTGTAAGGCTTGTTCGAGTCTACAAGTCAGGAAATTTGTCATTATCAGCTCCCTGCCCATTCCACTAAACTGAAAAAGTCCTGTTTTCCACATGAGGTGTTTTTTCAGCAGATTGGAAAACAGGCTAAATTGAATCTGAAGAGGATGTCCCTGGACATCAGACACTTTGTCTCAGGGATGTCCTTTATTGTTAACTGGTATTTATTAATGAGGCATGGCTCAAGACATTACTGAATGTGTATACACACACACACACACACACACACACATATATATATATATATATATATACAGCTCAGAAAAACATGAGACCACTGCAAAAATGTTCCGTTTCTCAGGTTTTACCTTTTATAGGTGCAAGTATTGAACTGAACTGCTGACAATATTTCCAAATAAAAATATTGTTCTTTTAAAGGATCATTTTAAAGGAAATGACAATACATCAAAAAATAAGAGAAGTGATGCAGTGTTTACAGAACTTGAATAATTCAATGAAAACAAATCCTTTGTTCACACTCAAACAAAATGGCAATAATTACCGTTGACGAACTTGTAGTAGTGTTTTTAAATCCAAATGGTCACATTGCAAGAGGAGAGTGTTGATTACAGCAGTGTTTTTTTTTTTAATACTTTTCCACATTAAATTAAATGTGATTCAGGTGATCAGTAATCAGTACCTCATAAAGCAGAATTTAACAGACACTGGCATGGAATGGTTGTCAATCTCATAGAGACACAGACCTCTGTGTGCACACACCACACCCAACTCACCCATCCCCTGCCCCCCCCAGAACCACGGTCGCGACACAGACCACTGTTTATATACATATATTCACATGCTCATACACATACTCATTCTTCTTATGTGTGCCAGTGCTTATTATCTGTCAACAGAAAAGTAAGTGAACACAATGCTGATGTCACAAAGCTTTTTGCCCACCATAACTACTTTCCATTTATTAGAAGCTACGGTTTACAAAACTACTTTCTATATACTTGCTGTTTTCCACTTACAGGTGTACATGATTCTATTATCAAATTGACAAATATCAAACATAATGAAAGACACTGCTGCTTAACAAGTAGGCTTGCCTAGATCACTGCCCCAGATTCTCTGGAGACTCCATCTATAATTGGAGACAGCGCTGTGCAAAAGTCAGAGATCACCCTTTCATTTATCAAAATGGCCATTAAGCTGAAGTTATTTGTTGTTCAGTGTCGGAAAATATTTATCAGAAAATTACACAAGAGTCTCTAACGGTGTAATATCATATCTATCAGACTTTCATCCACTCTTTACTTTTGTGTCCCCTACTCCCCTACTCCGGTCTCAAACTTCACCAGTTATAGCTGTGTCCTCTTATTTATCATTACTATATGCAAACACACCTTACCTAAAGGAGATATTTTTGAAGCGATTTGAAAGAAGATCATCCACTTGCATTAGGAAAGTAAAAGTCGAAATTAAAAAGTGCGAAAACAGGAGCTCCAAAACACCCTCACCACGCACCAAGGAGACAGCGCTCAGATTTGCCAGACTTCTAAAGTTGTGCCTTCACAGTTAGCAGCTGTAACTTATTAGCACTGTCTATTTAAGTTGTACTGAGTCCGCTGACTTTTGCGTAGTCTCTTGTGTGCATACCAAGTGTCCAAGCCTTATTTCTTGTGAACTGAGGTTTGTTTGCCTGTACTTTTGGATTACATCACCTGGTCTTCACTAAAGGCCCTTTTCCGTAGCTATACAGGAACCGTGCTGTACCTAAATTGTACTGCAGTGCCATGGAACCTGCAGCACGCTTGATTTTACATTGTATCTGATCCTGGTACAGGCATTGTTTCTCTGACGCACGAGTCTGTGGCCAGTTGTCCCAAAACTGCATCCATGGAATCGAACTAGCGGAAAGTTTTTCTGTAAGAGCTGCTTTTGTAATGGGGGCCATTTATTATTTATAGTCCTATTTGAGTTCTTAAGTTTTTCTTGGCATCTTTAGCCATGTGATGAAAACCTAACCCAGCTAACTTGTTATTGATGTCCTGGATCAGCTTCGTGTTTCTCACAGCCTTAAGGCTAAATTTGTTAGAGTCATAGAAAACTCCCACTGAAATTTTAAGATGGTAAAAATTTCAGTGGGAGTGATGGTAGTGCCCATACTTTGTTGACTTCCCAGTTGTTCGTTTGTATCTCCGTAGTTGTAGACCACCAATACTGTCACCATTAGATAAACAGCACTTGCTTTCAGCTTTGAGTAAGAAAAGAAAATGAAACCCCACTCTTGCTCCAGCTCTGAAAAGGAAAGGTACTTCAGTCCATTTTTCTGCTATGAGAAATCAATTCAACCCTGCGGGTCTGATAAAATGTATAGTGTTTGAAAATCTGTTTTGTAGAAAAATAAGTAGACAAAACATCCAGAACATTCAAACTGTACATCTGAGATGAGGAGAAATGTTCTATGAATCAGGATTACTCACTTCTAAGGCTGAACCTGTGCTTAGAAGAAGCATGGAAAGATGTATTCTTGCAGGTTTCCGCAGAAACACTGAAAAGAAAGTGTCTTACTTGGTATTTTGAAGGGCAGTTAAATAAATGAGAGTAGCCCTGGACTGTTGCACAGTACTGTATATTTAGATGATGAGTTTTCACTTCTGAGGACATAATTCATCTAATGGACTGCATGTAGAAGTTTACTTGTTTTTTAGTCTCAGACCTCCTTAAACAGGTACACAGTCTAACAGTAATTTCCTGTTCGGCGGTCGCAGTGCTGCTTGCTGCATATTGCTGATTACTGGTCTGCAGCTGATCACACGGTCAATCTGATATTTGCATTTTCTAAAGTCCTTTAGCTTCAAGCCTTGAGCCTTTTTTTCTCCTTCCTTCGGACAGCATCATGTCATTTGTCATCCGTAATCAATGTCATGGGGGGATTAACTAATCCTTGCAGCTTTAAATCAGGCATTAGTACCGAGCATTCACGTCATCTGTCTGACTGCCAGAAAGGAAAGCGCCTATCATGATGTTGCCCTAAAAGAGGTGCCGGTAATGCTTTAGGGACGCTGACTGAAAAAAATAATAAAATTAATAAAAACAACTTTTGAAAACTCACTTAGCAATGACAGTACAGTACCAGAGGAAAAATTTACGATAACTTAAATATTACCTGATAATCTGATCTGTGGAAGATATTGTGATATTCCATTTCATCAATGTTGTTAGACACTAGCTGCACTCAAAACTGTTTGTAAATATTACCGGGGAAATAGTAATAAGGAGTAGTAATTAAAGGATCCATATAATGTAAAACCAATTGTTTGGGAAATGGAAGACTATGGTAAACACTGTAAAGTTCACCCCCTGTCCACACAGTGTTTACATTGAAACTAATGCTGTTATGAATTCACTGTTTTTTTAATGTCATGAAAACCAGCGCACTTATTCAGCCAATAACAGTTTAAGCTCCACTTATTCATGCTGAAGTTATAGGATTGCCCTTCACTGGAAGCATGAGGCCTAGGCCAAAAAAAACAAACAAACATGTGTGTCCCAATACTTTTGTCCATATAGTGTATATCAGTCTTGGAGACAGTGCAACAAAAGCAGCCTGTTTGATTTTAAAAGACAGGTGTTGGAAAATGTTTATGTAAAATGAATTTGTATTGATTTTTGACACGTTATGCCATACAAACGTCATAGGTGGACCTTTCCAAAAGGCAAGAAATATGTAGGATATGGGCCTTTTAAATGGATAGCTGCAGGAGAATAGTAAATATGCTTTAGACTGCGTATGGGAGTAGGAAAAATTACATTTAGCGTTATTGTCTCTGTAGGGTTAACTGAGGAAATGACAGCATCCCCACTTGTACGTGTTAGGGACTGCACCTCTGCTAAGCTAATGTTCTCCGCTCTGAGCCCTCAGAGTTTGCAGGGTCTCCTGCTGTGTCTCCGTGCTCAGTCACATGGAACTCACTGAACGCTCCCAGAGTCTCCCAGAGCAATCTAACACAAACATCATTATATGGCAGTATAGAGATCCCTTTCAACACTGTCTTTCAATGTTGCTTTTGGGAGAGGATCAAGTCATTGATGGGTTCAAACAATCACCTCGGGCCCAGAGTCACTGAATAAGATGCTGATGTCTACAGTATATATGACTCATGCTGTGCTCACTACAGGGGAACCACAGAGCTCTTGTTAAATATCTCACTTTGAAGCAAAGATTATGCTCCTCAGTGAAGTGAGGATCTTAAGTGACTCAACTGGGCATGCATGGAAGCTTTGTGTACTAAAATAAAAACGAAAGGGGAAAAATACTGAGGGGAACCAAGACTGAAAAAGACAAACTTACTAAGAGCACAAGAGATAAACATTTAGGGGGCATTCACACTAGGCCCCGCTGACTTGTACAGAGCCTGAGCGCGATTGTGCCCACTCCCCCACACGAGTACACTTCTAGTGCATTACTTTATTATGTACAGAGTGCATCCCCTACATTCAGATACTGAACCTGCATGGTTTTCACCTGGTCACAACATTGTTAAGAAGTCCCATGGTATCCACAAACATGAGCATTTTGCCAGATGTCGTAGATTTCTTCTGTGTCATATCCAGTTGTTCCTGTATTCTCTCGTCTGCCCAAAAACCCATCAAACATTGCTCCCATACATACCAGGGGTCAATTTTACAGACTTACCATCAAAATTAGCAGTTTAGCATTTTCTAAAGTCAGATAAGATGCACAAGGTAAGATAAGACACAGATATGATAAAGCACATTACGCAAATACACTATATGGACAAAAGTATTGGGGCGCCTGAGCATTACGACAACAGGGAATTTAATGACATTGCATTCAAACACATGGACTGTAATATAGGTTTGGTCCCCCCTTTGCAGCTACAATAGCATCCAATCTTCTTGGAGGGCTTTCCACAAGATCTTAGTGTGTTTCTGTGGAAATTTGAGCCTCTTCACTCTGTAGAGCATTTTTGAGGTCAGGCATTGATGTTGGACGAGAAGGTCTGGCTCGCAATCTCTGTTCCAGTTCATCCCAAAGGTGTTGGATGGGGTCGAGGTCAGGGTCTTCTGCAGGCCAGTCAAGTTCTTCCACACATAGCCATGTCTTTATGGAGCTTGCTTTGTGCACTGGGACACAGTCATGCTGGAATAGAAAAGGATTCTTCCCCAAACTGCATCCACAACGTTGGAAGCATGGTGTTGTCCAAAATGTCTTGGTATCTCCAGTAAGATTGCTCTTTACTGGAAGTAAGAGTCCAAGTCCAAACCCTGAAAACAGGTGTGTCCCAATATGTTTGTCCGTATAGTGTATATTCTGACCGTTTTTTATGTCCAAAAACAGGAAAAACACGGCTCTTTTTGCTTCAAGTGGAGAGAGACCTAGAAATCCCAAGACTAAAAGCCACATTAACATTTCAAAAAACCACTGAAACCACTGGTAAAATCTGACAAAAGCATGAACAGTTTGTAGAGGTCAGACATAAAAATGTGTTTTTATTTCAGGTTGTTCTGGCTTTTGTGAAATACAGTATCGCAAAAGAAGGTGGGAGAAGGCCTTGTACCTGAGAGAGGCTTTCTATAAACGCTGCGGTTCACTCGGCGATATGGGCTACTCCATTCAAAATTCAACCAGTGACCCATCTCTTCCCTTTGTAATGTTTGTAACATCAGGGCCATTACCAGGACAAAGATACAAAATCCAGTTTCGCAGAAATGTGATCACAAATATGCATATTCTATTCATTTCTAATCTTTTTTACTTGATTACCGCCCTCTCTCTCTCTCTCTGGGTACCTTCCAATAGTTTTGCTTTGCAATACAGCAACACCATATTGTCATATGTGTGTTAAATAATTGAATTATTAACACAGCTAGCTATGGACATGTCTGCCTTTAGTCATTAGTGATGCTACAGAATATGGTAAAAGACACTGTTAATCTAAAACTCTAAAAGTTTCTGTCCGTATGATACATAGTCATTCGGTCATAATTTCACTCCACAGCTATACAGATACTTCCCCAGTATCAACAAAGTAAACAACTCTGTCACTTATGAACTCCACTCACCAGTCCCTGAGCAAGAAAGCCTCAATGAAACTGCTTTGATGGATCTTTGGTATTTGATATTTAACAAACGCCAAGGTCAGGAGTGTGTACTTTAACACATGTCATTCACGCATGAGTGGTGAGGGAATTTTTATACAAACAACAATATGGCAAACACATGCTTTTATAGTTCCGTGTTTTACTCTTATTTATTGTATTTGCATGAAAGGCTGCCCTGAAGACGAAGGCCTTGTATTTTGGCCCCTTTGGTGCGTCATAGGTACAGGAGAAACTAATGACAGTAGAGTTAATTCATTAGTTGACTTTGTGCCACTGTGTGTGCATGTGTACTCCTTGGAAGTACAGATGACTAGAACTATTTCATGTTGCTCTGCTTCTAAATACTGAGTAGCAGTCTGGATGTGTACATGTGTGTGAGGGGTGAGAGAGTGAACACATCTACTAATGTCTGAAGCGGCACAGAACTCTAAAAGGATTGCAAGCCACGTCTCTGCAGGTTCTTAAACCTTTTGTGGTCAGTAAGTGCAATTGCTCTCCCCCACCCACCAGTACCTTGATAGCTTTCTCCACAGTGATATTTTCACAGATGGCAGATGCTCTTATTTAAATATGTGCCAATGTATCCAATGTAATCATGTTACAGATGTAGGTAAATGAAGCATTAGGAGTTTTGGCCAGGGGGTCCTTATTGATATAGTGTGGTACGCTTGTCCAGACATGGAATTGAACCCCAGTCTGTTGCTAACCCCAGTCAGGACTAATCCACTATGCTACATCACCCGCAAAATTCTTTATGTAAACTGTCAAAGCAGATTTAATTAACTAAAAAAATAAAAACAATTACAAAGTAGAGATACAACTATACAACCTAGTGGCCCTCAATTTGAGAACCACAACTCTACATGAAACAGATTACCACCACAAAGCTATGTTAACTGGCCAGCATGTTAAAAAAAAAAAGCCAGGGCGTTTTTCCTTTCCCACTGACGTGCTGTGGGTAGGCGGCAGATAACGGATTTGATGAGCTTTAATTGGGTTGGCCATCTCGTTACTGAATGAACAAGAGAATGTGAGGTCCAGACAGAATGTGACACTCTTTAAATGTAATTATTTATAACTCATTACTCACCACTCCATCAGTGGGTCAACATCTTCCTCTGCTATGTCTCATTTCCATAAACATTAAAAGAATAATTCACGCTTATTTGCATACATTAAGAGGAAACAAGGAAAACGTATGCAAGTACAAAACCTCAAGTGACAGTCGCAATCAGAAATGGTCCAACCTCACTTAAGGGTACAAAGCTACTCTGAGACCAGGCATCGAACATCTAACAACAGAGGGCTTGTTTCTGTCTGTACATTCTGTGCTGACTGTTGGTTATGGAAATAGCTACAGTATCTCTTTGGTACCGGTGAGTTATTCATAGAGAACAAAAAGAAATACAAAATGATAAAGCAATCATGAAATATAAACACACTTCATTTGTTCCTTGCTGGTGTAGAGACTAGCCCATCTGTTGAAGCCTGAGTTGGGCTAGCCATCGCTTAGCCCTTCATCAGTTTCTGACTACAGTGCCTCTCCTGGGTGGATCATTATGGCTGGCAGACTACTGTCAGGCTAATAGTGAAGCTAATATGTGTGAAAATCTCAGCAATATCATGTTCCACCAATAAAATGTGGTCAACAATGTTCCGTTGTCAAAAGCTTCCCAATGGAGAATGGAGTGGACAAATTCAGGAGAACCAGTCTGTGAGTGTACATGTACATTCTCCTAAAAAAGATACTATCAAGGTTCATTTGAGTCATCCAATGTACAAAATACTAAAGATGTACAGATTGTTGTGCCATCTTGAAATTTACAATATTTTTCTGAGAGTGTACAAAGTGGACCTATGAGGCAAGTGTACCTCTTAAAGTGGACAGTGACTGGAAGCACTGTAGTGTATCTACGGTAGCAATGGGTAGTAAGTTTGTTTTAATGAAGAGGCCATTATACTACTCTGATGGCCTCGTGCTTCCATAATAAAGCACAGTTAAACCACTGGGATGATACATTCTTCTCTGTAAATAACGAGCCAGCAGACTAATGATGTCACAGTGATCTAGATACAGCGCAGGTGCATCCTTCTCAGACACAGGGCGGAAGAGGTTTGGCAGGTGCTGAGTATCATTTAGCCCTGTTAAAAGTGTTGTGACAGTCTTGTGCTAAGCACATTATGCAAGTTGTTTGTCTGTTTATGGCCAAACACAGCTGAGGCAGGGTTGCCAGGGTGGCAGCGTTTACCCGCAGGCAAGGAGTGGCTCTATCACTTAAGCCTTTGCTTCAAAATAAAGAGAGGAATTACGAGCACAACTTAGCATATCCCCTCAGATACCTTATCCACTAAAATGGCACAATAAGGAAAATTCAGTTCATGCCGAAATGAAATAAAGTAAAATTGGCCCCTTATAGTCATGCATGAACACCCCACAGCATACGGTGTGAACAGTGTGAACTTCTTTGTCTGCATTTAACCCATTCACCAAGTGAAGCGGTGGGCTGCCACAATGAATGGCACCCAGGGAGCAGTCATCATCTCAGATTTCCCCATGTTTCGAGTCTGAGGTACAAAGTAAAGGTGTGCAGAACTAATGAGCAAAGACCTATTTTACATCATGACATATGGCGATTCACAGCGACAAAATTATCATGTAAAAGAGTGATACCGCAGAGTCCGACTGCTGTCTTATGAAAGAAGAGCCATCAATTAAAAGTGGCACACATATTGGAGAGTCTGTATTACTGTCGAAGAAAGCTATTCATCTGCTGAGTAATTACCTGTCACGAGCAGATAACAATAATTTATGAAGAGTTTTCTGAGCTTGGCTAAAAGACAATGGCAGGGTCATTGGGTGCCATGGTGAAGCCTTTCAAATGTGCGAGCCCAAGCTTTCAAACAGCCTCATCAGTTTAGAGATTGCGCACTTCAGACAGAACGCTGAAGGAGCACACAGTACAAATCAAAGTCCCAGCACTATGTACAGTAGACATCGGAAACTGTCTGAAGATATCCACTCGTGTCCTGACCGAAATAGCTTGGCTGTCATTGTGAGGCAGGTAAAGTGCCTCCTTCCATTTTTCGGGTGCTCTGTCAGGGGTGTTCGAGCTCGTGAGAGCATGTGCTCTTGGGCAAAGTCACATTCAACAGGCCCTGCCAAGCCACAGGGTCTTCATTATGTGGAACAAGGTATCATTTACAGAGGCGAGTCATTCCGTCCAGGACCAATCTGACAAACCTATTGACTTTGACACACTCGAGGCTGTGGGTATTTTTTTGGTGCACCGCGACTCCATTAGGTTTTAATTTGATTCCAGCGCTGCTGCGGCTCAGCAAACCTCCCTCCGCTGGCTCGTGAAAAGCTGTGAGCTGGGGCTCAGCTGAACTGCGGATAACGCGAGAACCCAAAATAGCAGGGTGTGATTTGACATTATAGTGATGGATAAGCAGGAACTCCTTCAGGGCGATGGACTATGGGATCCCAAATTTAAATATTGAAATACATTTCTGTGTTCTTTGAGCAGAACAACACAGAAATGTATTTCACTATTTGGATTTAAACAAAGCAGCTGGTGGTCTAGTGGTTCGGGAGATCAAAAGGTTGTGAGTTCGAATCCCTGGACTGCTAGTGACACCTCCGAGTTACCCTTGAGCAAGGTGTCGTCCTCACACACTGCTTCTTGGGAGCTACTCGTTGGAGGCAGGCCCCTGCTTCACTTGGTGAATGGGTTAAATGCGGAGAAAGAATTTCACACTGTGTGCTGTGCTGTGGTGTGTTCACATGTGACCCAAACTTCACATCAAATCCGTGTTACTTTATCCAACACTTTAGGCTTTGCCCACCACTCTGCTAAACCTGTGATGCTAATTTTTAAGGGTTTGTTAAGTACACAGCTAATTAATAAGTCCTTCTTGACCTGAATTGATTGTGCTAGAGCACAATGTACAAAACATGCAAGGCGTGGGCACTACAGGACCAGGGATGGAAAACACAGCTTTTTCTTTTTTTTTTTGGAAGTTATTACTGTCATATGGTGCACTCTGATCACAGCGGGAAGCCCTGGCTGTCTGGATATCTCCATGCAAGCATATGCAAGCCCTGCCAATCCTATGTATGAAGGGTTTTATTCCATTTCTGGGTCTAAATCATACACCTCCTGCATATGAAGAGACTGGATAATGCTGGCTCTTTCTCTACAGTACCCGTTCCTTCTCTTTTTGCCTATTTTGTAATGTAGCAGCTTCGGCAACAAAGAGGTGAGCCTGGTGGGAGAGTATAAGGGCCATTCTGGCAGAGGTGAAGCCACGGCGGAGCTGCTGTAAATTACAGCCTTCGGTCCCACAGGTGAGCCGAGCAACAAGACTGGCAGTGATAAATAAAAACAAGTGGGTTTATAATATGTTCTCAAGGGGGGTCATTACAAACCTGCCTCTCCCAGCAGACGGTGCCGGTACATGGCTTTTCCATTTAGCCAATTAAAGAATGCCATTCTGGCAGGCAAGAGCATTTCTCACCACCTAACCTGATGGATTTTTGGGGAGGAGGGTTGCCAAATCCAATGCGAATTCCTCTTACGGGCTCCCGCATCTCCACATAATTTGTATTCAGACTTTTGGGAGACCAGGCAGAGTGAGAACAAATCCATTTGTTGTGTGCCTATGGGCGGCTTTCAGTGGCTTCTAAACCCCGACTTTTTCTTATTCACTACCTGTCCCCGTTTTTTTTGTGTGTTTTCTTTTTTTTTTTTCAGGACACTGTGAAACAACAAGGCAAACCTGCACTGAGTGGAGCAGCTCAACGGGACTACCATTCCTACAAAAGCCTCAGGTTTCATTTTTGAAAACTGAAAGTTTTTTCTTTTTAGAGAAATTTCCTATTACATACAGGCACACTGGCAATCCACTTCCTTGGGTACACCAATCTTTTATCTACACACATTGTCCATTTTATCAGCAGTCCAACCACATTAGGCCAGTGTCACTGCTGTGCTCAGAACAATCCTCTGGAGATCTGGACAGGGTAGAAGGGGCAAGAAAATGATGCAGAGAAAAAAACGGACTACAACCTCTAACTAGATGGTAATTAGAGCTGAAAACATGGACAATGAGTGTAGATACAAGGTATACGTACCTAAAAAAGTGGCTTATTTGTGTATGTGGTAGATGTATGACCAGCAAGGCAGATAAACATGTGTATATGTGTATCAAATCCCAAGGCAAAGCACCCACGGAGAAAACAACATGAAGATTGGCTCCAAATGGCCATGTCCTTCACATCTCAATTTCAAAACGGCCTTGGAAGGTTGAAGAGTGTCATCTGACATTTATAATACGGACGACTCTCACCGGGACAAAAAAAACACCTGACCTTCCTTGGCCGTGGCGCGAAATGAACTTTCTGCAAAGAATCACTCCGCAAAGATTGAGCCGGATTTTATGTTTACACTCCCCTCATGTTTGCAGAAGAGTCAACACGAGAGGCAACACAATCACTCAGAGCTCATGATGCATGTAATAAGCCACATTCACATTATAATCCTTATTGTCTGAATTTGATTTTTCCTTCAAATGCAATCTTTCTGACGGTTCATATTTGTGACCACTCCTGTTCTCTAAAAGGTCCCACTTGTACACATTTTCTAAATCTAAACGTCACTGCACAGTCCACTAGAGCTTGAAATATCTGTCCATACCTAATGGCACCCAATTAGACCTGACTGGCTATATACATCATTTTTTGGAGATGTGTTGGGCTCAGGCTGGGTTCAGATTTTGGGTTCTCCCAGCCCACCTCAGACTTTTAACAGAATTTACCCTGCCTTTCCCCCTGCTTTAGTTTTTCCTCTCACATTCTCCTTCCTACAACCAATACCCTATAGCAGTTTTTAATTTGGCATTCTGGAGTCACACACTCTTGGAGTTGCATTAAAGTCTACAGAATAAAATGCTTTGTTTAAGTTTCTTCAAGCAGATTTTTGATACAAAACAATGCAAAAAAATGGGCTGTTGTTTGAAGGCATTGCTTGATGATGAGTGATTCACTCAAGATGGAGTAAAACTTAATCTTAAATTATTATTCTGTAGTATTATTTTCTGTACTTTGTTTTTAATATTGATCTATGATGACTATTCTTGTTGCTATGCATAATTTAATCAGAACATTAGATGTGTCTGATTTTACTTGTTACTTTGTGTGACGAATCAGTGTTCTAGACAAACTTTTCGACTTGATTTTAGACTTGATTATAAGGTTCAGATAGGATCAGATCAGTCTCGGACAGAAAACGTTCAGGCTACATTTGGGTGCAGACCAAAAAGAAAGAAAAAAGAATGTGAGGCACATCCACAAGCCTATATTTGATGTTGAGTCACATCCATTCTTAACAAAACTCTATAAGCTCTTACCAAAAAGAGGCTTTTATTGTACTCTCTTGCTGCTGACTTGTACCAGCAGTGGAGCCCCTTTGTGTACTACACAGAACTACAAACAGCAGATTTTTGTCACTGAGAAGAACCACTTAACCAGACAAAGAATGATTTATGTATTCAAATGGTTCTATGAGTTCCGATGTTTCTATACATAACCACCTCCTTTACTAAAGAACTCTAGAGGAATTTCCTTTTCAAGGGTGTAAGAAATATACGAATTTGAAGAACATCATAACCCCATATAATGCAAAGGTTCTACACACCCCCATCGTCCATGGTTCTTTAGTAAAGACCCTGCTTAAATAAAGACATGACAATTCAAATAGTTCTTTGCGTGGTTAAATGGTTCTTCCCTATGATGGAAAAACTGTTGTATATGGTTATTTATGAATCTTTTAATAAGAAAGCGCTCCTCTATTGATGCAAGCCAAAGAGCTCCTTTTGGGACTCTTCGAAGCAGAAGCGTTTTTGCCAAGAGTGAAACCAAATATCCAAGACAGGAAACAATTAAAAATCTTTAATTATGAGTGTATGGAGGTCTCAGATATTAGTAAAAAAAAAAAAGAAAAGAAAGAAAAGAAGAAAGATAAAAATCAGCCAAAAGTGTGCCATGTTTAAACGAATCATTTGTGCTATTTCAGTGATGTCATACCTAGTTGGAGAGTGAGTTGGAGAAACTTTTTCTGCACGTGCCAGACTGTATGCTAGTCAGGCACATTGTCCTTATAGATTTTTTTCCCCCCACTGACTTTCTGAAGCTGCAATGGAGGGAACATCTCTATCAGGAGGTTCCCCTATTTCCATTGATTTGCCTCATCACACAGAGAGCAAAGGGGAGTTGGGAATATGAGTTCGCTGAGCTACAATCAGAGGCTCTCTGGGGACGAGCTCTTCCTCTATCAGCACTTCAGGGCACCGCAGAGAGAGGAACCCGGCCAATGATGAAGGCCCACGGGGAGGAGGAGGAGGAACAGGGCCCAAACCCCACAGGGGGAGCAGGGGCCCAGGCGCACTGCCCAAGATAAAAGTGCAAACAGTGGAAAGGGGGCCTGCAGAGTGCATTGTCATGGAACGACTCTCAACACACACACAGAGTTCCAAGGTTATATCTCAAGGTGAATACTCCTTTTAAGATCTCTTTGTGTTTGAAGACTGGGCCTGTGCGATTATTAAAAGAAGGCTCTCCTGAATAACTTGTAATTTGGTGAAGGTCGCAGGCACTAAAGCATGTTTGTTCATGAGTGCATGAACCACTGCATGAAGACTGCCCTGCTACAGTTTACTATAATAGAGAAAAATCCCTTGTTTTAGTTGTTTTAGATTGGATTGCACAAGAGAAACTGAGGCAACCCAATGTCATGATTTGCTTTAAAGATGATTTACATGAGACAAAGCTTTCTTAGTCTTCAAGTGTCTGTCCTTGATCATTTTGCCTGAAACCTTCTTAGTCCATATTGGCTCTGGCTCTGGCTCTTTTTGTAAGGCCTACATACACTATATGGACAAAA
>JBBIGA010000132.1:13103283-13115034 GCA_037576975.1 Alestes dentex | reverse complement strand
AGGTTCTTCCCCAAACTGGGTCCACAGAGTTGGAAGCATGGCGTTGTCCAAAATGTCTTGGTCTGCTGAAGCATTAAGACTGCCCTTCACTGGGAGTAAGGGGCCTAGCCCAGACGCTAAAAAAACAAGCATGTCCTAATCCTGTTGTCCATATACTATACAATGCTAATACCCAAGACCTGAAGTTACAAGGTTTAAATGTCCAAAAGTACCCAGATCATCTCCTAATTTGTGATTTCAACCACTTTAAAGTTGAACTGTTGACATGTGTTCAGCTGCACACTGCTTGTACAGGCCTTGCAAATATAATAGCTTTTTAAAAAAAAATCCAGACTAGACTCTGTCCAGGAAGTCGACCAATATCAGGTTTTCTCTTGTACTTAAACCCCGAATGAAGGATAGATAGATTCCACAGAATTTATCTGCATGTTTCAAAGAGCTACAAGTAATAATTAAACAAGAGGTACTGTCTACTATCAAGGACTGTTATCATGAACAATGTCAGAGTTAAGGCTTAGTGACTTTCAGTACATGATATTTGACAGGTTGTATATTTAACCGAACAGTAAAGTATTATTACCTGCAGGAGTTTGCTGAAGGCAGGTAATTAGTATGCATCAGCAGAAGCAACAGAGATTATTGGTCAGACGCAGTTGGGACTCTGGCCTTCAGACTGGGTTATTTTGCATTCTGTAGTGTGTATGTGTGTGCCTAGCCTCATGTTAGTAATTTCCCTGTGGTGCCTAAGTGAATGTTCCACTCCCTATGCTGTAGAGCGAGTGTGTGTGTGGGTGGGTGTGTGTGTGTGTGTGTGTGTGTGTGTGCATGCATGCCACTGCTGGAGGATAGAGGATCCTGCATGCTGCTGCTGGCATACATGCATAATGAGGCCTTAGTCACAGTTAAAGTGGAGAGAGGAGTGTGTGTGTGTGTGTGTGTGTGTGTACAGTACGTATATGTGAGACTAAAGTTCTAAAGCTGTTTTACTGTTTTCTCTGCCAGTGTGTACGGGTGTATATTTGCATCTTCTCTTACTGTCCATGAGTAGGGGGGTGTATTTTTGTGTCATATGTAAAAAAAAAAAAAAAAAAGATTGTCTTTATGTGTAGCTCAAATATTTTTGTGTAGTGTGTGTGTGTGTGTGTGTGTGAGAGAGTATACTTTTATACTAAATCTATAATGAGGCAAGACTAGTTATGTGCATTACAACATGTATTCAATACATAAGAAATAATCATTTAAAAAAAACATCTATTAAAAGCACACCCTGATGTTGCGACAAGGCACATTTTGTGCTGTGTCTGAGCTTGCCTTGTGTATGTGAATGTGTATGTTAGTATGTGATTGTGTCTGTGTGTGTGTATGTGTGTGTGTGTGTATGTTATTTCTTGTTCCAATGTCACTATGTTTCATCTAACTGTGTGTTGATGTCTCTATTAAACAGGAGTGTGCGAGATCTTCTTCATTTTTAAAGTTGTGTGTGTGTGTGTGTGTGTGTGTGTGTTTGTTTGTGTGAGAGTAAGTGTATGTATGTGCATGCACATGTCAATTCTTACATTAGCAATGAGAAAGAGAGAATGAGTAATTGTATTCATTTTTGATTGAGTGTGTATTTGAGTGTGTGATGAAATAGTTATGTGTTGTGTGTGTGTGTGTGTGTGTGTGTGTGTGTGCGTTTGCATGACAGCATGCCCTCGTATTTGCATTATGAGCTTTTTGCTGTGTACTGAAGGCCTCAGTGGACCCGTAAAGCTGAATCTAGCATCACACACTCCTGCACTTGATACCCAGCAGCACAAGTCAGCAGCGTTTTCCTGAACACACTCTGCACACAGTACTGATCGTTTAAGCCCCCAACACCTCCGCAAAGTTAAAAAAAAAAAAACCCACATGAACACACACAAACACACACACACACACACACACACACACACACACACACACACAAACAAAAAAGCACAATTGCAGAGAAACACCCGTGGTGGTTATAGACTAAGTTGTATCAGCACAGGATTCGTCTAGATTCAGGGTGCTGTTTCATTTTGTTTTTTTAACGGTGATTGTTTTTTTTCCAGCCCAGCTTTGGAAAATTGGAGAGGGAGGTGTGAGGCTGGGCAAAATATCAAGCTGCCTTCTAGTTGCGTCAGAAGTTTCATCTTTATCAGATGAGCACACATGAACAACAACTTTTAATGTCGTAATTATGAGTCGAAATTGTTTGTCTTATAGTAATTACTAGTTATTATTATAATTATTACAGTAATTATTATAATTATTATGATTAGTGAGAATATTTGCACTATACTAATTATTAGTATTGCGTTAATTGTTATAATTATGGGCATTATTAATGGGATTTTCTTGTTGAGCCCCAACTTTCTGAGCTAGGGAACTTAAAAAAAAAAAAAAAAGCAATGGTAATGCGGTGTTTGAGGCTAATATATATTTAATTTTGTCTCTAAATTTATTATGTCTACTATCTAGGACACCCCGGATCACATGGGGTCACCAGTACTGGGTAAGGGGAGGCTAAAATGTGCTTGTGTAAAGTCATGTGGCGTGCCACCGTGTCTCTTCGAACTTTTGCCACATCAGGAAACAGATGTGTGCACAGGCTAGTGCCACCCTGAGTGATTGGGAGAGAAGGAGATGCACCCATAGAGACCTACTATCTGTGGCATAGCCAAGAATTTAACTCATGATTTCCTGATGACAGGGCCAACAATTAGACATTTGTTCCACTCAGGAGCCCCAAGACAAAGTATTTTGAAAGTTTTCACACATTTTAAAGGAATGTGATCTATAACTTTCACTTTCAATTTTTAAGCTGATATTTGAACAACTAACATGCTCCTGTCCTTCCCAGATGGTCAACATAAAGCCACACACACACACACACACACACACACACACACACACACACACACACACACACACGCATGTGTGGCTTTACAGTGACCGTAATGGGAATGAATGGTCAGTCAGACCCATTTATTTATTCATTTATTTATTTATTTGCACCTCACTGTGGTCAATTGTCAGTGTTAGGTGTGACTTAACTTCAGCAGTGACTTAACTTCAAGGAAAAAAAATGTGAATAGGTCTTTACTTTCTTCAGCCTGGGATTCAGCTGCCAAACAATCTTATCAGTTTTATCATGTGAGTCAGGGTGAAAAAAAAAGCTTCGTGGACGCTTTTGTAGTTGGTTGTGTGGGCTGAGGAGCTGCTAAAGGTTGGGAACCCCTGCCGTAGGCTGCACTTGAACAATCACCACCATCCTTAGTAGTGCTAGTGTTAGCCCTGGGCTCCGGAAGAGGCCAGTTATCTTCTGGTAGGGTGGTTAACTCGGAGGGACAGTCTGAGTGCAGCATCTAGTTGATCCCTGCCCTAGCCTGGCTGGACCACCTGCCAGGCGCATTTACACTGCGCTGCAAGATCGGTGTGAGACTGAACGGCAAATACACACTTGCATATAAACCCACGGCCTTGTTTCCACACTGAGAAAATGTTCCGGACATTTATGCTAGCCCCTAATTCGCTGTCGAGATAAAGACGAGCCTGCAGAAAGCATGCTAATGTAGCGGTAGCATTAAAATACTCTGAATGAATATGTGGGTTAATGGTTTCACAACACAGAGCGGGAGGCATGAGACAAAGAGAGAGAGAGAGAGAGAGAGAGAGAGAGAGAGAGAGAGAGAGAGAGATTTGCAGTTTAAGCCACTCTCATTCTAAGTTTACATAGGAATACAAATATAAACAGAGGTCTCTCCAAACACCACTGGGGTGTGTTGAACTGTAAATGTTTACGTGCTCACAGCAACAGTGATACAAAACAAAGCCTCAAAGCCTTGATGTTGAGAACTAGCACTTAGGTATGCAGCGACGAGAGAGCATTATTATTATTATTATTATTATTATTATTATTATTATTATTATTATTAGAGGGATTGAAGGAGAGTGCGGGAGAGAGAGAAAAGTGTGTGTGTGTGTGCGTGTGTGTCACAGCTCCATCGTTACTGTCCAGGGAACAGAGAGAGATGTGTATGTGTGTGAGCAGCGTGTTCTCTGGTATGAAGGAGCGGGGGGATTTCAGGGTCTGTGATCAAGCAGCTCGGCCTAATGAAGCGGCACAGTCACATGACCACATAAGGGGTACAACCAGGCCACAGAGCCAACAGCCTTTCTCTCTCTCTCTCTCTCTCTCTCTCTCTCTCTCTCTTTCTCTCTCTCCCCTTTGTCTCTCTTTCCTCCACAACCCCCTCTCCTCCCCTCCCCATGTTCCTCTTGCTACCTCAAATCACGGCTCATTATTCTGCCGCTCTGCGTAGCGTACATCACTGCGAGAGCAAAGGGAGGCTGTCAGGAGAACAGAAACGAAGAAAGCTATTGTTTCCGCACCCGGGGAATAGAAAGCAGACTCTGCTAAAACCCCCAGCATGAAAGAGTCAAAATCCACAGAAAGAAGGGATGGCGGAGACCAAAAAAAAAAAAAAGCAGCGAACCCTCAGACGAGGGGCATTATTCTTTAACTGTTACAGGCTGTCAGGCTCCTGCAGACCTAAATTTAGCACGCGCAGTCACTGCTTATCCTCATATGGTGTATATGTATGTGTGGTGGCAGAATGGGCTACATTGCAGGGATAAAATTATCTCATTTGTGGCCTAAATTTGACATGGAGGTGATTTGTTTTCTTTACAGATTACAGCTGTGGGTGTGTTAAAGTAACGTACATTGGCCCTTATGCCACAGCACAGCACACAGTGTGAACAGTGTAAAATTCTTTCTCTGCATTTTCCCCATTCACCAAGTGAAGCAGTGGGCAGCCAGCAACACAGCGCCCGGGGAGCAGTGTGTGGGGACGGTCCCTTGCTCAAGGGATCCTCAGTGGTGCCACCGGCGGTCCTGGGATTTGAACCCACAGCATTCCAATCGCAGGGGCAACTCCCAAACCACCAGACCACCAGTGTATATGGCCCCATCCATACCTGGTATTATCATTTATCCTGTGGAAGAGTGGTGTGTGCATTTACTACATCAGTCTCTCAGCATCTGTGGTCAGAGAAAAATGCGCCGCAAGTCCATGTTCATGCATAGCTTGGTAAAAGCTCTTAAACTGTACAGACCACTAATAGATTAATGCAACTGGGAGAGAATCAAATGAGTGAGGAGACAAAGACAGGAGATGCATGTGCCCACATACTATTTGTTGTGTGACGACGGCATCCCGACAGCAAAAAAAAAAAAAGACCACCAAATCAATTACTAATCAGTGTCATGTGGGTTCATGACACTACACTCAGACAACAAATGCAATGTACCCATAGCTGCCTAAATGAAATACAAGTCCAGACTCTCATTCATGGTTCTCTTCTGGTTATGAGCTGCCTAAGCCAACCAGAGCACCAGAATCCCTCTATATCTTCAAAAACCTCCTGAAGACCATCTCCTCTCCTGATGCACTATTTATCTTCTTGCACAACTCCCAACAAGATTTGAGCACTTCAAACTCTCCTCTGGTGTTCACACTGTCCTGAAACTTGAGTACTTCCTCAAATTCACTTTGGACAAAAGCATCTGCCAAATGAATGTAATGTAATATAATGGTCACGTGCATCCCTAATATTCCTGGTTATAGTGTTTGAATGATAATGTGTCTCTCAGACACACTAGGGTTCCACTGTCCAGTTACACTGTCCACTTATGATCAGATGGTCAAAGAGGTATGTTATGACAGGTGTGAAACAATACAGATCATGTCATTATGATTGCCATGGCTACAATATATTTATAAAACATATTATTTGATGATAAAATGTGGTAATGAGGGGCACGGTGATGGCAGAAAGCTCAGTCCTGAGCAAAATATGACAATCGAGCTTGTAGAATGAGCAAAGCTGACTGAGTGTGATGTTTGTGTTCCAACAAATCAGTTCTGTGTCACATTTAGGCAAGAGCTGGATCTGAGCTGTAATTGGAATGTAGCTATGGTGACATTTCTCCACTCATGATGAGTGAAGTAAGTCTCTGAATGCCATCCTCGGCAAAAAAAGGCACATGAGCAGGCTTTGTGGCAGGCTGTATCATAGCTACGACGATGAGCAGAAGTAAAGCACCAAGAACATTTCCCCGGAGGAATCGAACTAACGAACTGTCCCTCGCCAGGCTCGCAGCGATAATGAAAAGGCAGCCGGAGTGTCCCTCACAGACACTAAATAAATCACTCCCACTATTACAGCAAAGCACTCCGCCACCCCACAGGGAGCCGGGCCATGCATTATTTACCAACTGAAACTGCAATATCAACCCCTTTCATTCTGGCCTGAATGCGTTTCAGCCACATTGTGCTGCACTCGGCCAACCGAAGTCAGGCAAGAAAGGAGAGAGGGAGGGGGAGAGATATACAAACTGAGAAAAAAAAGATACTGAGAGAGGGTGGAAGAGAAAAGGGTGGAGAGATGAAACATAAAAAAAGAAGAGAGGAGAAGAGAAGAGAGGAGAAGAAAAATAATGAGAGAAACTGAGAGAAAAAGACAAATTCTTTAAAAAAGAAAATGAGGGAGCAAAACAGAGAGAAAAGACACATGATAAAGAGAGAAAGAGAGAGAGAGAGAGAGAGAGAGAGAGAGAGAGAGAGAGAGAGAGAGAGAAGAGAAGAGAAGAGAAGAGAAAATAAGAGAAGATAATGGAATGGAATGGATGTGTACGGTGGAGGAAGAGACAAAAGAAAGAAAGAAAGAAGCAATATGATGAAGATGAAATGAAAGATACATAAGGAAAGAGAAGGAAGAAAGAGGGAAAGAGGAGGAAGAGAGAGAGAGTGAGTAACAGTTATGCCCATAATAAAATAAAATCTACTCAGAAAGACAGAAAGTCAAGAAAACCTTGAATCTGCCCTACATTTCTGTGAGTGTAAAGTAATCCTCAGCTCAGAAACCCTGTGTACCTTCAGTCCAATTTTGCAAGGATGAATAACTATGTGGGCCTTTTCCACCAAACTGTTGCTCCTCATGAAAAAAATGTTCTGCTCTCTCATCCTTCAAGCACCACAAACAGCCTCTTACTTGTTTATTAACTCTTCAGAAGTTCCTCAATCTAATTTATCTTGATTTCGCTGTCCCATAGCCTGAGCGTTAGTAGCTTGTGTTTGTAATGTTGCTGATGCAAAGGTCACTCTGATCAGCTGTGAAGTGTCACATTTCAGTAGAGCGTCTGTGGTAAAAGTCACTTAATGGCTCATAAGAAACCGGGAAAAAGTTAAGATTCTTCTTTCAAAGCAACAGAGACCACTCATTTACTTCAGCACCAAGGACAGTGACATCAAGGCGGCTTATGAGAAAAATCTAACTTTCAGTATTATTCATGGCACTTTAACCGAAAATCTAAACCTACGCTTACCACTAACCTTAACTTCAACCCAAAGTCAAAACCTAATCTTACCACTAACCTTAACTTCAACCCAAAGTCAAAACCTAATCTTACCATTAACCTTAACTTCAACCCAAAGCCTAAAGCTACACTGACCATTATCGTTAAGTTCTACTCAAAACCTAATCTTACCTCTTACTTTAATGTCAATCTAAAACCTAATGGTGTAGACACTCAAGCTCCACCAGAGAGTTTGCTAATAATTTGATCATATGTAGATAATCTATAGGGGACTCACAAAATAAAATCTGACCAGCATCTCCTCTTCTTCTAACAAAAGCAACCATGAAGGAAATTGAACGGTAAAAACATACACTCTCCACAGAATTTCTCTGCTTGTGTCAGTGAGATACAAGTAAAAGGCAGTTGGATAAAATGTAAGAAGAGGTGTTCAAGGTGTCAGCGCCATGAGAGTTAACTTCAGAGAAGAGCTCAACAGAGATACTGCGCATGCAAAGAAATGAAATAACACCCCAGCTCAATACATTTAAGGCTGCATGAAAAAGGACAAACCCAGAATGTGCGCTATACATCACACACTTTTCTGGCTGAGTAGGTTTAATGTGGGTTCATGAGATCCAATAGTAATGATGTGGAGGCGGAAGTGAGATGGGAGGAAATAGATGGCAAAAGTCATGCTTTGTTTGCTGTGTACGAGATATACAGCTGTATCCAAGGACAGAAAACACTTTGTCTCGCAATGAAGACGTTCGAGAGACAGAATCAACCTGACCCAGAGGTTGCAGACTGCTGGAGCTTCAGAAGATGAATTTGGACTGTTTACCTCAGCAGCAGCAGCTTGAGAAGTTGTCTACAAGTAGAAAGGGCTCTTAGAGTGATAACATAGAAGAACAATTTCTGGTATCCCAAAGAACCATATCAACGTAAGGTTCATCAACTGGTTATAATGAAAACAGTTCATTTACAGCCTTTGACACAGGCTTTACACAGAGCTAAAGTAAAGTGGCCTTTATAGACATAGCAGTGTGTGGGGAAGGTTTCTAGCTCAAGGGTACCTCAATGGTGTCAATACCAGTTCTGGGATTCAAACCCACAACCTTTCAATCACAGGGGCAAATCCCTAACCACCAGGCCACCAGCACCCTCACTATTATAGAAAAAATAAGACTGGAAATATATTAAACCCAGCAGTTGTTTTTGTATTGATGAGGATATGCTCATATAGAAAGATAAGCTATTTCATTTTGCAGTTTGTAGTTTATAAGCGAGAAGAGAAGCCTGAACAAAACGCCAAAAAAATGCTCGTCTCTAAACTGGTAACTTTATAAGAGAGGGTGAAAACTGCTTTCATGTGCAATGTAAGATAATGTAATTTTAGACCATTTCTAATTATCCATTCATCATAGAAGTCCCACACAATGTAAAAAGTCCTCAAATTTTACAGTTTGTATTATATAAGCTGCTCCAAAAGATTCCAAAAAGTGTCCGTCTCTAAATTTTACAAGAGAATATGAACACTGTGTTCACATGCAATGTAAGCTAAGATGATTTTTTTTTCTAAATAAATTTAAATCATTTCTAATTATCCATTCATCAAGAAAGTCTCACACATTGCAAACGGTGGGTGCTGTGTTCAAATGAGTGAAAATGGGGGGAAAAAAAGGAGGTACATGGTTCTATTTAGACCACAATGATATAGAGATACAGATCAGCCCGGAATATCAGACAGGTCTGGTTGTCCCTCTCCTGCATAATTGAAAACATGTTCATACCACCTTGGAATTTATGTCACAACTGGGTAACGATGGTGAAGAACTTTTAACATCAAGTTTTACGGTGCAGTTTCAGCATCTGCTGGGCTGGCATGCACATGCAGGCATTTTTTTTCTTCTGTTTTCATTACTCACAGATATGTGAGACCAGATTCAAGTGGGAATGCGTGTCAGAGCTTAAGTCACTTCCATTAACCAAAGCAAAGGGCTTTGGCTTCGCGATAAGTTTCTACAATCTTGCACACAGGTAAGTTACATCATGGATTCTCACGAAGAATGAGGAGAGAAATGAGGGGAGCTTTTTTTTCTTCTTCTTTTAATCACGTTGCTGCTTCTCCACAGTCGCTCGCTCGCTCGCAGATCAAAAGGTGAGAACACAAAAAAAAAAAAATAAGGCATCATAAAGACATGAAAGAGAGTAGAAACAGACTTAAAATCCCCCATTGCTAGCAACTTATCCCAAAAAAAGAGAAGTCAACCCACTGTGGCGATGACTTGAGTAGAGCACACCTTTGAAGATCAGGCCGAACCTGTTTGTTTGCAGTGTTCCTCTACCTCAAGGGCATCGGCTCCATTAGCCCAACTGGTGGGGAAATTTAAACCCGACAGATGGCGCGGCGGATGCATCTGGATGTTGAAATGAAAGTCTCAATGTGTCTGATGTGCTCAAGTATCATCTGCGGTGGAAATAATGGGCTGAAGCAGAACGGCCACTGCAACAAATGAGTTATAAGTGTTTTGTCATTTTTGTTTTTTGGGGATTTTTTGCGAGATTGGACAAACTGTCTCTCAGTGGGGCAGCTGGTGGCCTGGTGGTTAGGTAGTGGCCCCTGCGATTAGAAGGTTGTGGGTTTGAATCCCAGGACTGCCAGTGGCACCACAGAGGTACCCTTGAGCAAGGTACCGTCCCCACACACTGCTCCCTGGGCACTGTGTTCCTGGCCGCCCGCTGCTTCACCGCTGTTCAACACTGTGTGCCGTGTTGACATGTGGCTATAAGGGCCACTTCCCTTATTTCATTTCTGTTGTTTGTAGTCTGGAAACTCAATCTAATCTAATCAGTTGTGTGTCAGTAAATGTAGCAGTCTAATTAGTCCCAGTTAGGTGTTGTTGGTGCTACAGTTGGAAGTCTCTAAGGTGAGAGGGGTTCTTGCAAACATTCTGCAAAACAGTCACGAGGGAAGAATGAGAATAAGTTATTGTTATAAGTTATTACGCATGTTAGTGTCACTGCTAGACTGAGAGTAATGCCAGGCGTCTACCTACTCTCAGAGAGTCTGGTTCATTTTGTGGCTCACAGTAGTAAATAACTGCTTATTCTGACAAGGCCATTTGACTGACAGGTGAAATAACAAATCACAACCTGTTGATTTTGTGCAACCTGTATTTTTGAATGAGATTATAGCCTGTAATGTTTGGAGTCTCCCTGAATTCCCCTCACCTAAAAACATGTCACAGCATTTACTCCACCTCTCGTTAGACATTTGATCCTGATGAACTGGACATCAGTAAGCCCCCCAACCTTCCAACCTGAAATTAAATAGCTTGAAAAAAAACTGAAGGCTTCATTCAATAAATTCTCTAGTTTTTGGAGACATTTTTAAAAATATGTTTAAAAAGATTGTATTTCCATTTTTTTTTTTTTACCTTTTTGTATGCAAAAGTCACAACAGGTCATGTTCTCTTGATTAAATGAGTGGAAATATGTACATATCATCTACAGACAGCACATATTAATTTAAGGTTACTGTTTATTTGCTGGTAGTATTGAGGAAGAAAAACTGAATATCAAATGTGGCATGTGCAAAAGTTATGTCATTTTATATTGTTTTTTTTTTTTTTTCAATTTGTTCAGCTTAGTAAACACGTATGAATTGTGTGGTAAAATTGGCAGAAAAATAAACATATTTGCTCCCTGTGGAGAATACATCTTCACTTTTGCTTTACAACAAATGACTTGGCGCACAAAAGGATATTTCTAAGTTGCATCTGTGCCTCATACATCACATTCTAGCTGTATAAAATCAGATTTGTGGCCCAGGGAGTAAAACAAAAAGAAATTAAGCTGACAGTCACCAGCATTGTAACATGAGCAATCATTGTCAAGTCCCAAATGCATATTATACTCAGTCTCTTCACTTTGATGGAAACGCATGAGAGGGCCAAGTTGTTGTTTTGTCATGGTAACATGTGGGCTTTAGGGTTTTTGGGCAACACAACGCGTTGCTTTCTGGCAGGTTAGGGGCGCCAAAAGGCCTGCTTGGAGTGAAACCAAAGAACAATCACTCCCTAAAGCCTTGGTTCTCAAAGTGGAATCTGAGTCTGAGGACCCCCAAGGGGTCTGTAGGGTTATTGCTAGGTTGTCTCTAATTTAGTATTAGTTTTTTTTTTATAACTCATGACATGGTAAGAGATTTGTGATACAATCCATCTAAAAGAAAGATTTTCAAGTCCAGTGAATATCATGAAATGGTACAAAGGACAGTGCTGACCTGCGAGAGGTTTAAAAATGGTAAGGTTACCCAGAAGTGGGAAATAATTCTGGAGCTCCATGCAGTACCTCTGGTATGTGCCGAGTTGGTCGGGTTCATC
>JBBIGA010000132.1:13053305-13085426 GCA_037576975.1 Alestes dentex | reverse complement strand
TCAAGTCACAAGTCTCTGTTTGTGTGACTTAAGTGCGACTCGAGTCCGAGTCTCAGACTCGAGTCCCCATCTCTGCATTGAATGGCTTATTTTTTGTATGGTAATGTGCTATATCAACCACCTTGACTTGACTTGACTTAAACTGCAGTTAAACAGCTGTGAATTTTACTCTACGGGTGCGGTTGTGAAAACAGCAAGCATGTCCTGTTATCCTGTTAGTAGTAAATGTATTTGTGGCACAGTGATGTCGCCTATCAGGGCCTGGTCACTGACAGTTGGCACTGACATTGCCAGCTGGCATGCTAGCAAGCTTCAACTGTGATCAAATGGCATAGACTTTGCATTGTGTATGCTCTCCACCAATCATTACCAATAATTTTACACGTCCTGTGTTGTAAAGAAATATGCTTCATGACAGCTAGTAGCCACACTTTGCTAGAAAAGCCCAAATATAATGTTAAATCATGATCTGCTGGAGTCTATTTGTCTTTAAATCATGATTAGTGTTTAAATCATGATCTGTTAGGGTCTATTTGTTGATGGAGCATGTAAACATGTTTGTGCTGATGTAGACAGTAAGATCACTCATATGTCTCTGGTTGCCTAGTGGTTAGGGAGTTGCCCCAGTGATCAGAAGGTTGTGGGTTTGAATCCCAGGACTGCTAATGGCACCACTGAGGTACCCTTGAGCAAGGTACCATCCCCACACACTGCTCCCCGGGTGCTATGTTCCTGGCTGCCCGCTGCTGTACTTGGTGAATGGGTTTAATGCAGAGAAAGAATTTCACACTGTTCATGCTGTGTGTGGTGTGTTCACGCATTACTATAAAGGGACATCATTTAAATGAAATTAAACATGCCACTGCATGTGCCTGGAAACCACTTAAGCAAGTCTGTTTAGGATTGCTAAACCACTATATGCAGTAGGAGGCTAAGAGGTGGCTATGAGCTTCACCTGTCAGCTAAATTAGCCTTAAAAAGGAGCAAATACTGGTCACCAAACATGTCTTGTTTGTTACGCTGAATTTGGCATGTGGGGAGTATTGGGTAAATTTTGTACTTTAGCTGAACTGGCTTTAAATTTTCAGGCACAAGTGCGTTTGAGCCTTGCCAGTCTGATTTCTTTCTGGCAAAGTCTTACAAACTCGTACGTCTACACTGTGGTATGGCTGGAATGATTCACCTTCTGGGTGCTCCAGGATAATAAAGAATGGGCCCGGTTCCGAGGTCTTTGTTACTGTCCGCCGGTTCCCTCAGCACGCCAAGACTGCTCAGGCGTAAGCATTTGCTTTTAAAAGCGGTCGAACAGCTGTGGGGAGGGAGTGGCATGAGTGCTTTTCAATCGCAAGGAGCATGACTAACATAACGTCAAGCGAGGTGTCAAATTAATATCCTTTTAACTCTGCAGGGAATACACTGGCTGCTGCTTCTGCAGATACCTCAACATTGCCTGGACTCGCAGGTCAGCCTCTCATTTTACACCGACAAAAATCTATTACAAAACCCATCTTTCTGCAGCACGCATTATACCCACTGGAGGAGAGACGGGCTTCTTTAATTGTTTCTCCGCCGCCACATCTCTGACCCACATAGCTGGAGTTCAGGCCGCCAGGCTAAAGTCTGAGAGGGAGGCAATGCCTATCGATCTGACTCAGTCCTCCAGAGGATTGGAGCGAAGAGAACAAGTGGAAAAAAGAAAGGCCAAAGTGAAAGATGATTCTTTTTGCATGTAATGGGCAAGTGACGGCCGATTCACAGCTGCCAAATACACTGAACGCTAGCTCGGTTTGCTTCAACAGTCCTAAAAACTCCATCCCCAGGTAGCCATGGCCAAATGCTCAAAGTTTTCATGACATAAATAAACCTTAAAAGAAAAAAAAAAATAGTTTAAATATAATATACACAATTTTCCACATTTGATCAGCCGAGACGTCCAAATGTTACTTCTTCCTGGCAGAGCAAGATTAGTCACTCAAATCTTTTCCATAAATACATCCTCAAAGCTTCTCTGAACTTCCAGAAACCACATGAAGGTAAACTTGTGGATGAGGTTTAGGCCACAACATTACTAATTGTGTGCTGTAAAACTGACCAAACTGACGTGTATTTTAGAGAACACTGGGACTGGAGAGGACCGATCTTGGATCAGATTCCTTCCTATTTATAGGAAGTATATTTGTACACACTACAAAGCCTGGCAGGATGTTAGTTGCTTAGCTGTATAATGCAGTACAATATTCAGGGTTTAAAAAACTGAGCCCGACTGATATATCAGTTAGAAGATTAGACCAGTCAGTATCATGGAACACCCTGCTGATATCAGTGATATTTAGTGGTTGTTTTATATTAAAACAGAAACCTACGATGGGAAGCTACAGCTGTTCATTGCAATTTTCATAATTCAGAATTCTTAACTTCTTAAAAGCTGCCACTGCAAGTGCAAAAGTGTGTACTAACATTTACTCGTTCAGCTTTCCTTCTAAAATCAAAGAAATAAACAGGGATTTTAACCTCCACTGCAGTAACAGACTCTTCTTGGAAGGCTCTGCACTAGATGATGGAACTTTGCTGTGAAGATTTGGCTGCACCTTAGTGAGCATCCTAAGGGTATTGTTTGGAACTACACCAGTCCAGAGAATGAAGTTCCACTGCTTCATAGCTCAGTGCTGTGGGAGAAGGGGGAGTTACACTTCTGGTTGATACTTAGTATTGGGCACGATGACCTTAGGCTACACAGCATCCCATTCCACTGACAATACTTTTCTGTATATATTATAAAAACATTGTTTGCGCACCTGGGTCAGCAATGGGACGAATTGCCTGATTAGGCAATCCTGTCTTGTTCTGGACACATAGGGCAGGTTTTCTGGACCGGGATTAAGTCTAGTCCTGTACTACATTCTTCTTACAATGGATCTCTATTCAGAACACATTCTCCAGGACTGAGCTCAACCCCTCGCCAGGAAACTGTATGTGTATCACAGTGTATATAAAATACACTGTATTCAAGTTTGATGAACAAGGTAACATGCATCAGCATTAAGCATTTTTAAGATCTCCGGCTGCTTCCGGACTTTTTTTTCGTGTGTTTTCATTTTTCTTTATGTTTCTGAAAGCATTGCACTACAAACAACTTAAAGAGCCTAAAAAAAAGCGCCCATAAAGAACGCTATTCGAATGTATCATGTATGTACTGTGTCACCTTGTTCGTTTAGCTGGATGGAGCGTCACCCTCATGCTGTTCTAACAGCTTATTCAACATGCTGATCCCTGCAGGAATCTGTTGGAAAAATGTGTTTCAGAGCACAGCATGGGTTGTGCGTAAACCCAGGGTGCACTTCTCTGCTACAATCAGGCCTCTGCAAGCCGCTGCCACTCTCAAATGGCGAAAGGGCACGTTTCTGAACCTTACATCTAGTCCAGGCGGCATGCTTGATGTTCTTGGGAAGAAAAAATGGTGAGGTTGGGAAAAAAAGGCTGTCACTGGGAAGTAAAACAAGCCCTGACTCCAGACTCACTATAAATTAATGTCAAAATTTCTCACAAGAATGCACACATATGGCAAGGTCTAGGCTCCATACTAACTTTTTCCATACTTCCCTCTAGATCACTGCCGACACCAAAGCAAACAAATAAATGGCTTCACATTTTGCATTTTACAGCATGTTTAATGTTTTTCATCTTTAGTTAGCACAAAACCTGACCAGAGCAAACCAACATTTCCCACTGGAATATCTGCCCAGTGGTCCCTCTGTTACATTTAGACTGGGGCTACAGGTAAGTGCAAGCTTTCATGAAAATCTCATCTTATTCCGACTACAAATGTCAAAATCAGCCTCTGATCCAGGTAATCACTTTCATTAAGTGTTAGCAATGTGGATTTATAAAAATTGCATCAACATTACTTTTGGGACCACCTATGAACGAATATCTAAAATTTCACTCTTTACACAGTTGTGAGAGAGATACATTAAGGTTTTTAACCTGGTTCTGTTCAAGGGGTCCACAAAAGATTGACCGACATGATCTTGCTAGCCAAGATCACACATCTTTGGGATAGGGATCCTAGGAAGCTGCTAATGTAATGTCTAGATAAAACACTAACAAGCTATTTCTTGTAAGGGAACAGCAAAAGCTAAGGGATAGAGTTTTCCAAAAGCTATTATACTTGTTATGTATAACAGTATATTTTATCATTTTCATTTTCTAGCTAATTGCTAATAGTTCAATGGGAATTACATAGTGTTCTCAAAGTCCTATGGTCCCAGGGTACTATGATTCATCCCTATGTCCTTATGTTCTGCGTATTGAACATAGCAAATTGAATCCCACTGAGTAATAGACGAAATGGATTTTGCAATAATTTCTGCTCGATATTTAAACTAAACTGATTCCTTACTGCTCCAAGGGGTCACCTGAGCTAACAGTGTAATGCAATGGTCCTACAGATGGTTTTAGGGTCTCCCAGTAGGGAACTGAGCATAGACTTGATGACGACTGGGGCCCTGGGAACACAGCTATGACCCCTGTCAAACCATATCAGTTTTAATCACAATGTGTACATGCATTGTTGGTACACTGATTTTGGTGGTGAGGTATCGATTGATGATGAGCATCATATCCGTAGTACCGTTTTATCCCACAAAACCAGGGGTGTTCCAGTCATCAAGCAATCTTTTTAGTCTTCTCAAATTTGTTTTGGTGCTTTAGACATAATGTCTAAGATCTGGCATTTACTGAAATGTATGTCATTTGTTAAGTGCTTCAGAGCGTTTTTAAAGACCGCTTCAAATTACATAAATAAAAACTAAATGAAGAGTAACCTTTCATTCTGGAAATGTAGTTTGTGTCTGCTTAACATTTACAATATTGTGTATTGTTCCCTTTAGTGTAATTCTAAAAAAAGGTACTGGATGGAGCTCCATAAGTGGTGAACGCAGCTCCACTGCTCCACAGGCCAAGGTTTGGGGGGTTTATACCCCTCTGGCAGACTCTTGGCATTGAGAATGGCAATCTTAGGCCATTCTGCAGCTACTCTAGAACCTCTTGTTGGACTGGCAGGCCTTTACTGTTAAACCATATGTTTGTGGGCAACTGAACAGACGTGTCGGTGGTGGGTGCTCTTTTAAGTAGCTGAATTAGCTTTTTAGAAGGGGTGTAAATTCCAAACTTTTGAACAGTCATGTATATTCTTTGTTCTAAGAGTGTATGCTATGAACATATAAAGAACAACTGCTTCGATAAGAGAACCAAAGAGTTTTTTGGACAGCAAGAACAAAATCACTTAAGTTAAAAGAGGAATAGAGCAGATTCTCTATCTGCCTGAGGCAGAACACTGTACCCACACACATGCACACACACACAGACACATCAGATACACACACACGCACACAGTCAACAAGTTAATGTACTCCTGAATAAGTCAGAAATTTGTTGCATTGTACCCTTACTTTTGTATTTACTATATATTCTACATACTTAGACTATAACTGCATAAAAGTATACAAAAGCCACAATCAAAGGAATTTAGTGTGCATAAAAAAAATAAAAATCCCTAAAAACACTTTGTTTGGGTTGATTTCACTAAAACGTCTGATCTTTCCCTTACAGATGCTTAAAATAGTAGAATACATGACATTTTGTAAAAGTAATACCTATTAGTAGTCCCTAATTAGGGAATAAGCTCGGCTTCCACACATTTGGACAAACTCTTGCTTTTTTTTCCCCCCTTAGCTCCTCCGCTTTGGTGAAAAATCATTGCACATGAAATGGATTGTAGAGGAAAGGGGTCTTGAAAAAGACTAATTAAGAAATCCCAGAAGAATATTAGCATTCCATTTTTCCCCTCGGTTTCAAGCACAGATAACACAGTCCTGCGTCTATTGCGCTGGTAATGATTTTTTTTTCTCTCTCCAAGCCGCACAATTCAATCTTTTAACAAAACTGGAGCTCATTAGACACAACAGTACATTTAGAGGGCCATTAGCACGGGTGAAATTTGCATCTGTTGATTCTCCATGGATGTGAAGAGAAGAGCATTGCAAAAGGCACACTTAGTCATATCAATGAGGACAGTGACCCCATTACCAGACATGACAGTCCTGCGCTGCATCTCTGTAAATTTGATGTATGCTTCCAGAGGGTTCAGTTAAGCGTAAATACGAGGGGATATCAAACAATTACTTGGATCATTAAATACAAGCTCTTTCATTAATGCACTCTGCATGACCCCTATGAAAATGCTTATATAACGAATGGTTGGTCCGGAGTATCTTCTGCGTTTTATGTAATATAAAGATCAAAGAGAGGGAGGGGAGCATGGGGGAAAGCAGAAAGGCCAAAGCGAACGATGATTCATTTTGCTCGTAACAACCAAGAGGCTGCCGATTTACAGCTGTCAAATACGCTGAACGTTGCTTTGTGTCAACAGCCAGAGAAGATTTGTGCCGCGATGAGCCCTAAGCTGTTGGCTGTTTCGTTTGGCTACATAATGTGAATGGAAAGTTCTCATGTGCATACATACCAATTTTCTTCCCAATTTAGCGGTTCCTAGTTACACCCAATTGCTGAGTTTCCCTCAATCACATGACACCACCAACACTGGGAGGGTGAAACGTGCTCACGTGAAGCGCCATCATATCTTTTCAAATTGTTCCTAACCCAAAGTCATCGGACAGCCCAGTAGAGAAAACAGCAGCAATACATAAACCATTTACAGCATTGCCCCATACAAAAAAAACCTCATATTCCCTAACAACATCACAGGAAAAGGAAAAAAAAAACCTTCTGATCAATGTGAGTTAGTGTAACATTTTGGACCACATCTATGTGTCTACTCTTCATGAAATTTTAACACAGCTGGCATATTCTGACTATATACTGACTATGAAGAAAACTGGAAAAGGTAACAAGTTGGTAAGGTCACCCGACATTTATGTCAACCTTGCATTACAACTGACTTAAAACTACATCATCATTTCTAAAGGCTAACAAACATCATGAAAGCTGCTGCTGCTAGTCAGTCTCGTTGCTATTTCACCTCCGAAAATATTATGGCAACTGGCTTTCAGGAAAGTGTTACTGACAAATTGAATCCCTCTAACTAAACTGTAAGGGTCTTTCTGATAACTTTCATGACTACAGCTTAGCGCTTTAGCAAAACATTACAGTGCAATATATTTGTGATTAATATTACAATATTACTGGTACGTATCCAGCTTACTGTGCACCCATTCATGGTGCCATTCAAGTTGACGTTATAAAGGTTGTTTCAGAGTAACTTTTGAATGTGCCAGGTGACATTACTGAAAGACTACACAACACTTACATAAGCCTTATGTACTACACAACACTTACATAATAACTGACACAGACCTGTCACAGACCTTTTCTGAGGAGAAATCACAAATTGATTTAAAAAAGTAGCCTTTTTGATAACTGATTCTTATTGGAATAGGCTGTTATAAGTGTTTACGTTTATCAAATTAATATGTGTATTAAGCGCTGTGTAGCCTTACTGAGAATCATTTATCGTCTTTTGAAATACTTCCCTGGCTACGGTGCAGTTATCTTCTGCTTATCCAGTTGGTCCTTAATGACCACTACCTGGCCAAATTTCCTGTAGATACATTCAAATTTTAAAATTTGCACCTGTGGTGGTATTTTTAGCACTTCACAGGCACATGGCGCATCCGAAAGCATTGAGCAGCAAATGTTTTGCGCCAGTAAAATGACATGGGGTGGGTGGCGGAGATGGGGATGGATGTGGGGTGTGTGCACGAATGAATGTGGGTGTGTGTGTGTGTGTGAGAGAGAGAGAGAGAGAGAGAGAGAGGTTTGAAGCTGTGAGAAGCATGGCACTCTGAAGCCCCACAGGAGTGTGCTGTGTGTACACAAAGCGAGCGAGTGCTGCCGAGACTGCACCTATACTCCCGCTGCCATGGCAACCGAGTGCCACGAGTTCTCAAAAATCACGGAATCTGAATGATGCCGCCCGTCAACTCCAGAAAGCGGATTACCTCAGCCCCGAAACAGAACGGACCCAGGTCAGGTGTACTCCTTCTAACCACCACAACAGTTAAGATGCAGCACCAACTGATGCGCTAACCACCCACTGACCAACTGCCTCGCATGGATGTTTTCCCTGAAAAAAAAAACAAAAAAAACTGCAGCGACTGCAGCGATCCACACAACACAACCCCCCACCCGGCGTCTGAACAAGCAGCATAATCTTGCCAAGAGTAACTTGATTTGCATAGTGCGATGGCGTGCTTCAGTGTCAATAGCAGTAATGGGATTTTGCGGAGACGTGGGCTACGAGTTCAGCCTGGGAAATAAGGGAGAGTCCAGAATCAGCCGATTCCACTTTGGCAGCCGATAGGTATTAATGCATACTCAAGGATGTGACTTTGAAGAAGACTGGACAAGTTGGTAACACTGAATTCCAGCACTGATAAGGCCACATGGTATAAACGACATAAACATGTATAATGGCTTAGCATCAGCTGTCATCAGGCTCTTCATGTCATTTCATCTCAAATAATATTACAGTGACTGAAGCTTGGCCTGCAGTGAAGACTCTAAGGGTCACTCTGATCACGGACATACTAGTTTCATAGATAACAGATATAGCAAAATATGCATTATTTACAGTGCAATACTTAATGCCTTTTGTGATAATATTTGGATATCTAAAAAAAGAGTCCAAATATCATACCATCATCTGAGGCTGTAGAGGAGCTCCAGTGGGCGCCGAGAGCGCTGTGCACCCATGTCCACCTATCCAATGAAAATATATTCATTGTATATTCACAGTATTTCTGTAGTCTCCAATGATTTGCTCTTTGAAAGAAAAGACAGCAGTAAGTAGCATTTCCTGTTCCTCATTCCGACCATGTCAAGCGTCAGTCACACCACAGTGTTGCAGGTTTGTGGTCGGACAGTTGGACGGTTGGACAGTGACTGACAAATTGAAACTCAGAAATCCTAATCCCCTCAGGTTATCTGAAACAGCTAGAAAGTTAGGAAGGATAGAAACAATAGAAAGGACAGGAAAATCAATTCCATTTTAGGATCTCCATTTTCCTTGACGTGCATGGTGTTGGACAGTGGGAACCAGAGCACCAGGCAGAAACCCATGCAGATATGTGGAGAACATTCAAACTCCACCCTTGGACGTCCCAGTCAGGACTCAAACCCAGAACGTCTTGCTGTGATAGTGCTCAGTATCCACCTGTCACACTAAGAGTCTAGAATGTACAATTATGATTTTTTTCCCCCCTTGACACTGAAACATTTTCTCTTTATGCGATCACTTCTGACACTTCACTTGCAAGAGACCAGAGATTGGTTTGCAGCTCATCTGCATCTTGCTCCCTTTTGTGGTATCAGTACTGCAAAGGCTCAAGGTCACTTTATTGTACTCAGCAGCTGTTAACATGTATTTAGTGTGACGAGACAACATTGGGCCACAGTGCAGTATATGGCAACACACAACGAAGTGTGCGATAAGCGTACAATACAACAATGTACCAGTGTAGTGCGAACGGGATGTAAACCTTTCAGAGTGTCTAGTATTGCACCATAAGTATGATTAATCCACAGGATGCAGTTAGCAGCATTCAGCAAAGTACAAGGTACAACAGAAACAATGCAATAAATAGACAAGATACAAGAATGTAACGGTATAGAGTGAATAGGATGTAAACCTTCCAGGAATGACAATAATGCACGAGAGGCAGTTAGCATCACTGGACAAAGGGCAAGGTACGACAATTATGGTTGACAAACAATATAATGTGCAGTCTGAATTTGCAGCCTTTTTTGAATCATCTATCTTAAAACAAATAACTGAACAATAGGCCTGCAATGTAAACGCTCAAGAGATGATAAGGATATAAAGCATACAACAAATAAGGCTAAGTGAATCATCAAGTACACTCTCAGATGTTGAAGTAATGCATATGCAAACACAAATAAACAGATTGTGACTTGACTAGTATAAGGTTTTACAGCTCCTTTCTGTGATGCCTAGAAGATTCCTCTGAATGCTCCCTTATCTAAATATCCTCTGAGGCAACGGTTGTTAGTACACAAAGGTTTAGTGTCTGATCATATTTATCACACAGATTCCAGATAAGCCCGCTGCTGTTACTGAGGTGTGGGAGAGAGCACAGGCACGCTCTGCAAGTGCTACATTCCCACATTTTCTTTCCTCTAGATACACAGTACAGGTGCTACATCTTTAAATTTATTCATCAAAAGCTGAAGTGACCTTCAGATTAACAATGGCAAATAAATACTACTGTAAGAGCATGAACTAGGGCTGGACAGCATGGACAAAGTACCAGCACCACAGACATTTTGCTACACATCGTGACTGATATACACCTTACAATATACACTATATGGACAAAGGTATTGGGACACATGACCAATTCAAATTCATAGACTATAATACAGATGTGGTCCCCCTTTGCATCTATAACAGCTTCTACTCTTCTTGGAAGGCTTTCCACAGGATCTTGGAGTTTCTGTGGGAATTTGTGTCCATTCATTCTGTAGAACATTGATGAAGTTAGGCACTGATGTTGGATGAGAAGGCCTGGCTCACAATCTGTGTTGGATAGAGCTGGATGCAGGCCAGTCAAGTTCTTCCACACCGAGCTCATCTAACCAACTCTATATAAACTTTGCTTTGTGCACTGGAGCACAGTCATGGTGGAAAAGTTTCATCCCCAAACTGCGTCCACAAAGTTGGAAGAATGGCGTTGTCTTGGTATGCTGAAGCATTAAGATGGCTCTTCACTGAAAGTAAGGGGCCTTAGCCCAAATGCTGAAAAACAGGTGTGTCCCAGTACTTTTGTTCATATAGTGTATCACAAATCTAGCAAATCTATAATGTCAAAGTTTTCTGGCCAAAGTAATTTATTATTTGTATTAAATGTATACAGTAATTCATTAAACATGGAAATGCTCATTTGGTACACTGTTTGGTCGGGATGCTCACAGTATCTAAGAAGCAACACTTTGGTTAGATGTCATCTGCATTTTGCTGTAACATGCCGAGGCTAATGGAGGACATAGAGGGGATGCAAATGCAAACCTAAGACTTTATTTACAAACATAAAATGATCAACAGGGAACACAAGTATCAAATGTCCAGATAGGGCAATTGAAACATAAGGACAGAGGAAGGGTAGTGTTAGGGATGACTGAAAAATAGACAGGCAGCAGTATTTATACTCAAAAGTAAACCAGAAGCAGTTGAAATAAAGCTGTTGTATATTAAATACATAGGTGCAGACACTAGGCAGGACGGGGCGGAGCCAGGGGTGATGAAAAACATAGAAAGCATGTGAAGCGGGGGCATGACCAGGACTCAAAAAAAACAGAATGCATGTGTCAAGCTTAAACAAAGGCGGGGCACGCCTAAAAAGTGTGAAACACTGTGATGGACGCTATTGCACTTTATTAGCATAATTTTAGCATTTTATTAGCATAATTATTAGCATGTTTATTAGCATAATTATTTAAGCACAGGTTATTATAATTATTACGTTCTATTTAATAAAATGAAATTTTGATCGCTTGTCTCAATTTATTGACAGCCGAATCATTTGTGTAGGTGCACTTATTTCATTTGATTTCAGTTGTCTAATTCTTTTCTTTTCTTTTTTTTTTGAGCCACCCAACGAGTTGAGGTCAACAGGTGTTGGTGAAAGAGCTCCCCATATACCTTGATTGTTGCAGACCAACACTGGACCCAACCATCCACTGAACCTGGGGTTGATTTAGTTGCTTCAGTATTTAAGTTGTAAAGTAGTGGTTGTGTTCATTTGAATTTTGCTTTATTGTTTATTGTATTCATTTAATTTACAGTTTTGGTGTGGTAGCTGTTCACATGTTTTCGTGTTGTATTGTTGTTGGTAGTCTTGTTTGTTTCCCCTATTGTTTGTTTAGTGGCCTGATCCTCCACTATAAGTAGTGTCTTTGTGTCGGTGGTGGGAAAATGGATGTTTGACATGTGGCAGTTGGGTGTTTGAGTTGACTTGTTGCAGGGGACAATTTATGTTTGCTTTATGCTGAGTTGTTATTTTGTAAGTAAAGACATTTTTGAATTTTTAAAATTCAGATTCCTCTGGTTCTTTTGGTTGGTCCATCACAAACCCAATGGGGATTGAAACAGACAAGGGTGAAAGAAAGGGGCGAGACTGTTACATTTGCAGATTTCCGTTATATCCAGGGTTGGGATGATATTCTGAAACATTAATAAATTGCAGCAGAATTATTGAAAATTGTGAAATGTTATTATTTTTAAACCATGGGTATTTGATTGCTATTACCATGGTTCTGTGGCTTCCATTTAATTCATTGAATCCCTTCCTCCCTGAGATTTATAGACATAGAGTTTTATAAGAATAAACAAATAAACAAAAAACATGAAAATGTACAAATTAACATGACTGCATTTCAAAATTATATTCTAGTTATATACTAGATTTCTGAGAGCAAACAAAGCAAGCGGAGCACAAAGAAATATTTTTTTTTTTTGTGCTCCACTCAATGCAATACTCAAAATCACAGTGTTGAAAAAGAATAATAATAAAAAAATTATTCATGTCAACATACGCCTACAGGCTACAGAATGAACAAACGCTTAATTAAGATCAGTCATTGGTTAATGACTGTTGGGCTTCTTTTTACCTTTCATTTCAAATTAATAAACTCTGTAGGTGGCGCAGCACAATCTGCCAAACAGATTTCAAATGCAGAACCACACTTTTCAATGATTCAAATGGTGAATCATTACGTTCTTTTTTTATCAGTAGATTTGTTTGAAATTACAAGAAGGAAAAAGCCTCATTACTTCCAGCTTTGAGCTTCACCAACAAAGCAGAGGGAAGATATCAAGTCTAAAGAAAATACTGTTTATTTGCAGAAGCTTGGGAGGCTGGTCTGGTGTGCAGGGTTAATTACGTAGCTGTGTATCTACGGATGCATTCAGCACCATACCTGCGTGAATGTGTGTTGTGTCTGAACCAGAATGTACAGAAAACAAAGAGGAAAGTCTCGAGTTCTCTATAAGAACACTCACGTCATTGTTTTATTGCGATGGTTGTGGTGGAGTATTGCTTAGATTGCATCCCTACCCCAACACTATAGGATTACTGGGAGCAGTCAGCGTTTGATTTACCCACAAGTCTGCACATTCGCTCAACGAATAGATTTTGTACATTGTGTCATTTGCAAGCTGCTGTACATTAACCCATAACCCCCTTCTCTGCATCTCAATACAGGGGTATTCACATCCTCAAAAACATATTAATCAACTACACTTGTGTGGGCTGTGTTCAGAACTGCTAGCTATTAGAGTAATGCTTGCAACCTTATGCAGTGGTACTGTTATTCTCATTGGTAAACCCGTCTCCCAGTATAGGTCTAATTAGACCAGAATAGACTGGTTTAGGTTCTGGAAAAAGCATGCTTGCAGGCTCGCTGATGCTGATATTGAATTGCACAGAATTTTCTGATGTAATTTTCTGTAGTAATTCAGTCAAGGCCATAAACTGTCGAATGCTGACAGCCTTAACTACTAAGTATTCAGAATCTGTGAAGTTACGCAGTACTAGAATAAAATTAGAACCAATTTATACTGAAAACTGTCAGTGCAAACTGGAAATGTAGCTATATCTGACAAAGTGTGGGAGGGAACAGGTAGACTATTCCAAGCACAGCGGTGGTCCAGACCACTGATGACCTTCATGCTGGTCAGGAACAGAGCGCTGAACTCCGGGAGGTTAACCCTGCCACATTCCAGGTAATGCGGCATGGCACTCAACAAGCCAAGTGGAAACACCCCTCAGCCTCCAGTGCGAAGGGGTCTGCTGGGACCGGGACAGGCTATCTCTTCATTAGAATGACATAATCAGAACAAGCACAGCATGAGGTGAACCGCCAGACACTTTCATTAAGGGAAGAAGTCGTCTCTGTGCGTTTTTCCCAAGATTCTGTGCGTCCTTCCCTTTTCCCTCACGCAATGCATTGATGGTTTTGAAGTGATAATGTGCCATTTATAGCACTGGCAAGACGCAATCTATTGCTGCATTAGCATTTCCTCTCTGGAATAACAAAAGCAACAGCGCCCTAATCCGTGGTCCGCCTGGAAAGAAATGCGCCCGTGACGAGAGCGCCTGGGTGTAATATCACACACTCTTAAGATGCATTTATGCATCAGCCTTGCTGGTATTAGTGATTGCACGAAGTGCTTACGAAGTGTGTAGGTTTCATTTTACACATGAGATAACAGGCTTTGTGATGCAAGGGCGTCACTTAAAATGCATCAGAATGCTCCAAATACCAAAAAAATTAAGGATCCCAAACTAAGCTTTTTCAGTATTTATGATATATCGGTAAAATCAGGCACACTCAGTGAAGCAGTGCAGGCTCACAGATGCCTTTTTCAGAACTTTTAATTTTGTGCAAAACTTTTTGTATGTATTTCAGGTGCAAGAGAACAAACAGTCCCAGCGTTTCGGTACGAGCCGCCATCCCTGTGTTTTATTAATGAGACAGCTTGGGCAAAAAATAACTATGATTTACACAGAACTTACACAAACAGCATAAATCACACATGCCAGAGAAAGCTTTGTATAAAGGAACACATTCTTAATCATTTGGCAACACTGTGTACCAATTGCATCTCACTAAATCTGCATTTTTAGCTCATGTGTATAAAAAAAAAAGCTTAGAGGCACTGTTTTTTCATTTTTATTCTGATCATAATTTGTCACTCATAGGGAAAACAAGCGACAGCTTCAGGGGTTTCTGCCAAAGAACCAGATCTCCAACCCAGATAAATAGTACCCTTTATAGTCCCTGACCACTGTATCATTAATAACACTTTTTAACTCCAGTCTCGTAGCTTCACTTTGAGTAGAGACTATAGCCAGAAGTCAGCCACCCGACTCCTGGAGTACTTGTTCAAGCCTTCCATTCACGCTACCCTCTATTAAGTAATATTAGTCATAATACTGGATGACAAATATTTACTGTGTAAATTCAAAGTAAAACAGTATTCAGCCCAAATGTCTGTTATAAGCAGTGAGTCCTAAATGTCCATGAATAGCTGCCATATGTTTTTTCTTTGAAAGAGAGTTGGAATTTAGCCTTACTAGCCCATTTATACCAGCAGCCACTGTCGAACCAGAATGCATTTGATTAAGCCAGTCAAAAATGTCTAAAGACATAAATTAACAGCAGGTGTGGCTGATTGTGGAATGAGGCTCTGCAAGAGGGTACATCTCCACCAACAGAATTTGGGACCACTGTTCTAGCCCCTCATCTATGGTCAGTTTCTGTGGTCATTTTTTTTGCATAGTACATCACCTTCAGCCTGCTAAGGATATTGACAAGTGTAATTCCAGCTACACCTGATAAATGTATAGCAGCACAAGCCTATATTACCTCAACCAGTCACTAAGAATGGTCCACCACTCTGATAAACGGTGGTCCTCTGATCAGAAACAAAGGATGAATGGGGTAATGGGAAGCTGTGCATAGGGCTAAAGTCTCCAATTATGGTCCAATATAGTGAACCTTTAAGGACAGTCCAATCCAGGGTGAGGAATTACCACACCAGAGTTTCTAATAAAGAGGACACTCTATTTGCTCGAAGGAGCTCTCCTTGCCAGAACCAGATAGAATGCTGCTCAATGGAAATCTGCTCCATCTAGAGTGGCTGAGTGTGGCCCACGCTTTCCAGGAGTGTGTATAGGTTTTGAAGCAGCAGGTTGCGAGCTGGTGTGCATTACAAAATCCTCAGACAGAGGCTGAGGAGATAAGGGCAGCCCCGGTAATGAAGAACCACCGCTGCGATCTTTAATTCAAACGGCTGCTGCCGCCGTCTCGTCAGAGTGTTTCTCGATTAGATACGCCAATTCCCGAAAGTAGAGATCAACCTGAGTGAGGTTAAGAAACGAGAAGTCGACAGTTTAGTCAGTCAAACAGAACGCAGTGAATAAAGAAACGTCGACTGACAGGCACAGATAATTGATATATAATGTGAAATGCCTCACGTTTAGCAGAAAGTCACTGGGGATGAAGAGCTGGTTCTTATTACGACCTCAGGCCTTTTGATCAGCAGTCAATAGTTGATGTTGACGTCTTAGTCAGCAGTGGGTTCCATCAGTGTGTCAGTGCAAAACTGCTCCTGAGCTGCTGAAACATTCATAAGAGCCAGTGCATTCTTCATATTACAGGGTAAATAGGAGAGCACCTGGCTTGCATAATATGTCATCTGTTAATTGTTATTGTGATTTCTAGCCTTTGCACCACTGCAATCACAAAATGCAAATAAGCCCTCTGACCATCTCAGTGTTTGCCAGTGTGTGCTATGAGCATCCGGACCCACTCATCTGGAGAACGCTCATGCTATCCTTCACCCTCCCGGCATCAAGTGATTACCGGAGTCCTAGCCACGGGGTGGGAAGCGGCCACAACTAAATTGAAGAGGAAAACTGGTTTAAAAAATGTGGGCCATTCGTTAACAATGTCACCAATGCATTATGTATGTATGACATGATGCAGCACATTCACGATATACAGCAAAAGAATCACAGCGTGGTATTTTGTTTGTCACATAGCCGTATGGATGAATATTGTAATCAGTGCCAGCGCATGACATTTTGCTGCCCCAGCTTCAGTCCAGTCACGTTTTTTTGCTTTGTTTTAGTGGCCCAGGAGGGAGGGAGGTGGTGATGTAAGATTTTGTTGACTCGGGGGATCAATAGACTGCCAAAATGGTTCAGCACGGTCACTCCAGCTGTGTGAAAAAAGTATTACTGTGATTTTGCATCAGATCCCGCAGCTATTGGCAGCACTCTGATCCATTGGCACTGGGCATTGTTTGATTGACAGTACTCTAGCCCCACAGTGTTAGGTGGCACCAGGGGAGCCAGTTGTAATGGGGGGGGGGGCAAGAGATTTGCCCCATTCTTAAAGTGGCACCCGAGGCGCCTGCCTAGTTCACCTGAGTAGACGTGCCGGCCACACCAATTCTGCTCTTTCTGAACTCTGAAAGGACAATGCTTAGGATGATATCAAGCATCCATTGACTATCATTCATTATAATGGCCAATGCCAAGAAAAAACACGAACAAGCAAACAAATGCTCTTAGATTCCATTCTGATTCAATGGTACTGTCGAAGTGTGCAGTATGATGTATGAGACTGTGGCTAATATGTAAAGTGCTATTAATCTCTTTTTGTCCTGTCTCAGAAAGGTCAGAATTTGCAAATATGAGTCTGGAGTTGCTCGAGTTGTTAAGGTGGTGAATCCAAGGTTGAATCAAAGGCAGTGGACAGATGCGCACAGTGATGTGTACAAAGATGTGAATCACATACTGTTTGTTGTATTAATTGTTCAATAAGCAAAACATGTAGCACACATTTTGTATGCAAAAGTCTGGGCATCCCTGGCCCATTCTTAGTTCATTTTCTACATAAAAAGAAGTGAATCACCTTTGCATGCATCCTTAAATTTCACATGTTTCTGCAGATAGTCATACAAAATTATGATTTATTTGCTGAATTTAACATATTGGAAAAAGTAAAACGTAAAATGTGTCACGATTGCAAAAACTATTTCAGTCCATAGTTAGTAAGAAGCTTCCAAAGATTTCTTGGAGTCTGATAGCAGTCCTTCTCTTCCTGATGTAGGATTTTTCAGTTCCATTTTTTCTTGAAGAATGCTTTCAGTTCAGAAATGTTCACAGTTGGTCTTAGAGTGGTTTAAGAAGTTCTAACAGATTTGCAGTTATATTCAAGTCTAGGTACAGTGAAGGTCATACCAGAACCTTGAACTTATACTTCTTAAAGTAGTTCAAGTGATTTTGATATGTTTCAGATAAGTCTTGTTAAATCCAACTCTTTTCTTATTTGGTTTCTTCACTGACTATAAGCTCCTAGAATGTGTTGATTTATAACAGAATCCTGCATTTCCTTCATAGATCACACTTAACAATTGGCAATGTGTCAGTGTTTTACAACCCTTGAAAACCCTAACCCAAACCCTAACCTTCCTTTGCGATGCAATTTTCCCACATGACACTCTCAGACACGTCACATGACACTCTCAAACTTGCCCTATTACTCCTCTTCCAGCCTTCACTGTTTCCAAGAAAATATAAAAGCACAGAAACTTTCTGACTGTCCCTCATATCTAATATATTTTTTCTTTTGCTTCTATTGTTTCAGATCCATGGCTGTTACATGTAAGCACAACACTCTGAGGTTTGCGGACTCGCATAGTTCATTACGTTCTGGAATTGTCTACACCTGACCTGAATTAAGGTTTAAAGAGTAAAATGAGCTCTGAAATCATACAGAAAGACTGTAGCAAATAAGAGGCAGATGTGCATTAAAAGTCATAGAAATGTGATGTTTTGTTTCATACAGATGTTGAATTAAAACCTTTTCATTTAGAAAATAAACAAAACATGACGTTTGACTCAGGAAAGTTCTCATATGGTAAGAAAGCAACTCATGAATGCCACTGGAAATTTGAGCAGCAGTGTCGTGGATATAGCAGATTAGTGTCAGGTCCCGTCAGTAGCCGCTAGAGGCCGTCTGAGTTTTGTTTTGAGTTTTGTTTTGGTTTTGGAACTTTTATTTTGAAGTGGTGTTGGGTTTTTGGAGCTGTGTTTAATTTAAGATTAAAGGTTTGTGGGGTTTTGTATTTTGTATTTAAGTTCATTGGAGGTGGAAACTTAGTTGTCGGTCGACCGTCATCCTGGCTGGTTGTATTTATCATTCTCCGTGTTGCTGAAAGCCATTTATTTATTTGTTTCTTTCTGTTAGGCCCTCGTCCCTTATACTTTGTTTTGATTTCAGATAAAACATTATCAGCATGGAAGTCGAGTGTGCCTGCTATTTGTGCCTGGAGAAGGAGGGGAGACGTGACAATTAGGTGAGTTTTTCGTGCTGCTAAAGCCAGGTTAATCATGCAAACCACTTAAGAATGGAGTCCAGTGCAAATTTGTTCACATAAAAATGTTTCAGGATATTTAAGCCATTATTCGTTCATGTGAGAGGCAAACCATTAAGATTTTTTATTCCCATAACAGAACCACATATCTAATTTCATGCATGCATTCACTCCTCCAGCCTCTCTTCTGAAATCAAGGGTACTAATAGGGAGTCTCTGCCCCATTTATAACCCTCTAGCTGACACTTAGCATTGGGCATGGTGACCTTTGGCTTATGCAGCTGCTCCAGAGCATCCCATTCTATTAGCAATGCTTTTCTATGAAGATTATAGAAGCAATGTCAGCAGCGGGTGCACCTTAAAGTAGCTGAATTCACTAATGTGGTTACTTTAGGACACACAATGTCAGTTTCATATTATTTATGAATCGCATCCTACAATCTATAGGATTAAATAACCTTAAGGATATTCAGGAACAGAGAGAGCTAACTGAGTCATCAGGTCCACCCCCGATTGTTGAGTAATGCTTTTCCAAATGGTCATAAATTCATCAACTGACTAGTACAAGGATTTACAACTCCATTCTGAAAAGTCTAAAAGATTCATCTGAATGTTCCCTTATCTAAATACAACCCGAGGGTTTAGCGCCTGATCATATTTATCATATGGATTGAAGATGTAGCTACATAACATGCATACTGAACAACTGTACAATTGTTCTTCTTCTTTTTATTATTTTTAGTCCACCTGTTTTTTAGCACTGCTATTCGTTGGTGCTCATATTGAATTTTGGCAAAATTCCAATGTCAAAATGTCAGTTAATATCGAGGGCAGAGCGTGTGTAATCAGTTTTTTGATTGGTTGATCAGGGGCTGAGTACTGATTGTTTAAAAACTGATTTTTGCTGTTGAGTCACCTGTGTAATATATGAGGAGAGCGAGCCAGTCGAGTGACCGTCAAAATGTGTGTTGGAGAAAAAAGTCAGTGACGTTGCAGCTAAAGTGTCAAATGAACAAAACATAAAATAAATCATGTGTCACTGTTTGTTATGGTCTAATCAGAAATAATCAGCCCGTGAATGCAGCTATTATTTCAGCTGTCCTTATCCATAAATGGCTTGGTAAGAGACAGTGAGTTACCGCTCCCTCGTGGTTCATTGGTACAAGTAGATCTTTTAACAAAAACTTTTTCTGCCCATAAAACCAATGCTTGGGTAACACTGGTTTTATAGCAACCACGCAATCGCACTTTTCATTTTTTCGCGGAAATGCATCTATTTCCTGAATAATGTACAATCCTAAGGATATTTAACGACTTAATATTTAGGTACTGCTTGATGAATGTGGAAGAAGTACCTAGAAAAATAGACCCTCTAGCTATTCCCAGGGCATGATGGATTGAGCCAGTGGTGCCCAGCGATTCGGGTTGATATACAGCATGAGTGGTAAGCAAAGGGCCAAAAATGACCAAGAAAGTCAATGGTGCACACAGTTTTATTGCTCGTGTCTCTGTGAAAGTCTATGTCACCAGTGAGACAAAGGTTCCCAACAGAAATTTGGCCCAGACCATGGGGCACTATTGATTCCATGATTTGACAGTTGCTTTGATGCGTATTGAAGAGTTAACTTGCAAATCTCCCGCTCAGAACTCATATTTCCCCAGTCAAACCTCAAGCGCCGAAACCCTGTTATCAGCCTGGCAAACATTCAGCAGCAGTTTGATGTTCATTAATCAAAACACACGCCACAGCAGTAAGGAATGGCATGGTGGCAGAAAACAAAGGGGTCCTCTATTCTAAAACACATAATTGAGTCTAACATTCACACTGTGCAGTATACCGACTGGGGTCTAATAAGTCTAAGTGCCCAGCTGCGATCTATTAAAACATGGCACTGACCGGCAGAATATCACATCAGGGTCTCCAGCCAAGACACGCCATGTTGTCCCGCTGCAGCTGGATCACTTTTCACAACTGATTTATCAGTGCTTAGCACTGAGAATAATATTCCATGGCTTGAAAAGCAGACAAGTACAACAGTAAGTAATACACTACATTTTCTACAATTAATATCACTAGTACTATTACATGCTTAAATAAAGGTTCCAAAATATTTTTTTTTGCTATACAAGAACCACTTTTGACGAACTGTGACATGTGTGTATACAAAGAACCTTTTAAGGTTTTAAGAACCTCAACATAATATGGAGGTTTTGAAATGGGTAAAGATTTTTCTTAGTATTACGCATCCAAGCCAAGAACCATTGAGCAACCTTTACTTTTAAAGAAGAACTTGCCTTAAAATAGAACATAATAACAAATAAACAAAAATCTAACCATTGCTTCATCTGCTGTAAAAACGCCTACTTCCATCTTATGGTGGTGCCACAGTGAGATTTTTCACTTTAAAGGGGACATATTATGCAAAACTTACTTTAGTTATAATAGGTCTATGAGCTATACAAAACATGTTCATGAAGTTTTTTGCACAAAATCACTCTCACATAATGAGATTTCACCAGCTTTATTCTTCACAGTTTCAGGCCCTTTCAAAATGAGCCGTTAGGACGGAGAACACAGAACCGCCCCTCATCTGTCGAGCCCCTGCAGATCCGCCATTTTGTCTGCTCGTTTTTTACGAGCATGGATAAGCCGAGCGCTATGTCTACAGGCAAAGGCATGTCACACATGAAGTCTTGTGTTGTTGCTGCAAAGAACAGCACAAATCCCTGCACTTTCTCCCAGACAAAGAAAATCGAAGGACTGCGTGGCTCCATTTCATCTCGATGGCCATGTCCCAGCAACAGTCGGTTTCGTTCCACCTTAAATATTTAAGGTGGAATGGAAATCTGAATAAGGAGCTGTGAATAAGGAATTAACTTCAGCATTGTGGGGGGATCTGTACCTACTGTCCGTGACAAGTCAGCAGATGAGGGAGATGTAAGTACTTTCAAATAATTACTTTTGTCTTGTTATTTCTATCACAGTTAACTAGCTTGTTCGCGTAAGCATGGGATGGGTGGAGCGTGGCCAGCAACAGCTTATTTGCATAAAAGGGACAGAGCCCTGAAACAGTTCGTTTTGAAAGGGACCGAAACTGTGAAGTATAAATCTTGTGAGATCTCTTTATGTGAGAGTGATTTTGTGCAAAGAACTTCATGTTTTGTATAGCCCATAGACCTATTATAACTTGTTTTTTAAAACAGTGAGTTTTCCATAATACGTCCCCTTTAAAGACTATGAAAACTCTATGGTGGTACAATATCAGTCTCCAGGGTGAGATTTCCCACTATGAAAACCCTCTTCTTATGATGGGTATTGAAGGTGGGAGCAACTAAGAACATATTTCCCAAGAAATTAGGGAACAAAGAAAATATTTAATGCTAGTTTTAGGCCCAAATGCCCCTTATGAATGTATTACTATTAATACAAATATTAATACTAACAGTATACCATTACTGATAAGACAATTTTTCAACTATATGGTACTATGTAAAAGTCTTGAGCCAACTCTGTGATGCCTTATACTTTTAAATGTAGTCTTGAAGAAGAATTCTCCAGGCTTCCTGTAGGATTTTTACAGGTTTCCTCTCATTTTCATTCCAGTCCCTGGACCTGATCAGTTTATTTGTTAAGCCACAAAGTGACCTATGTATGAATCATTCAAGCAGAACACAGCACATCTAATTTAAGTCCTGAACCAGCGAAGAAACAGGTGCAGATGATTCCAGGTGATCAGGCGGTAATCAGTATACTGGTGATGCTGAATGCTGAGTGGTTGGAACTCCTTTATCTAGGCTTCTTGTATCTTTGCAGTCTGTTGCAGTAAAATATATGTTCCCATTTCTATAATTTGGGCTACTCAATATGCCAAAGATTGTGTGACAAACATAAAAATGTACTTCTTCACCAACAAGCCAATTCAAAGTAGAATATAAATAAATGAGGGGTGGCTCAAGGTGTTTGCACAGCACCATATAAGTAATTTAATAAATATGTTCCATGGCCATTCGTAGCCATAAGTTACATCCTTGATTACTATTCCTACTATCAATAATAATAGCAGTAGTTTGATTTTCATAATTCTGAAAAATATTACATTATATTATATCTACTTTTACTATATAGTTTATATTTACTATGCTGTTGCTTTTACTTGAATTACAAGCTTCTCTTTTGTGTTTTGTGACGAGAGATATTTTGTGGCTCAAACCAGACAGGCAGAAAACATCTGAAGCTAAAGCATAAATGGAGCAGCTTGCATGAAAACGGAAACAGTTTTTCAGACCATGTGGCTTATATGCTCCGAGGCCAAACGTAGTCAGGTTCTTTATGCGGATCACTGCGGTAATGAGCGCAATTACGCTACTTGGATCTCAACCGTAGTGTGGCGCTGTGCATAAACAGCGATGACAAAGGCAGCTTCCTCCAGAAAATGGTTTTCCACTCACCCTGTACCAGACAATCTCCCGCAATCTGCCGTCAGTCTTGAAGTTGCACTTCAGCGTCACCGTCTCTCCAACAACAACAGGTGGCAGGGGCTCTATTGTCACTGTCAAATACCCTGCAGGGCAGAAGGAGACATCATTATAGTGGTGATCATTTACACACTGGTTTAAGCTGGCTGGTGCTGTCGTGATTCACTGTTTAATGATTTAAACAGAATTTGTGCAAACTCTGGGGGAGGAATAGGGTCTAGCATAAATCAGGTCATTTAACGTAGGACAATCATTATTCACAAAATTAGGAGCCAGTGTTCTGGACACAGCTTAAGTCAAGAATTGGACTAAACTGTACTTCAGAGAAGTGGAGGGGTGGGGATAGTGCATGTCTATGGTAACATTTTTTCGTAGTTTAGTGCTTTGCTTAACTCTGTCTGACCTAACTGCCATTGATCCAGAGTATTTTTTGTTAGCCATAGTAAAATGGATTAGCCTGTGGAACTGTTGTTTTCTTTGTGTTGGGTTTTCTATCACTGTATAAAAGATGCTCTGTGCTGCCTTTACTGCTGGATGAACTGTGAAAGTTTCAAAGCAACTATGCACACTCATCCATACTGCAGTGCATCCAAACAAGATGCATTTCCCTACGGCTAACAAGGACGTGAACGCTTAAAATTAAACCATTTGTCACATGTGAACACACCACAGCACACAGTGTGAAGTTTGTCTTCTGCATTCAAGGGTACCTCAGTGGTGCAACTAGCAGTCCTGGGATTTGAACCCAAAGCCTTCTGATGACAAGGGCTATTAGGTAACCACCAGGCCACCAGCTGCCCCATGCACACACACCACCGGAGGCACATTTTAATGAGTTATGTACAAGGTACAGACACAAATACTCTGATTGGATCAATGGCAGTGAAGAAAGGCACTAAACTACAAAAAGATGTTTAACGTAGACATCCCGCATCCTCACCCTTCCAAGTCTCAGAAGTGCAACCATACACAATCATTCAGGTTGCAATTTGATTATTGCATGTCATACTTGATTATTGATACTATTTATAGGTAAAAAATAAAACAACACTGAAGGATGAAGTTTATTCCTTTTCACATTTTGCTTGCCCAAATGGTGGTTTGTTCCAAAAATGAAAGGAGAATTTGTACATTTTCAGTATTGAAAAAAGCATTGAGGGAGGCAGAAATAGCCATAGCAGTGCCCTCTTTCTGCAGGGCCCCCTAATGATCATTCCGGCAAAGAATTCGAAATTGACTCTAACATTTTTTTGAATTCAAATAATCAAATACTATTTTTCAGCCCAAAATTCAGGCTTTAGGACTCCTCAAAAGTATCAGTTTTGCTGCAGAAACAATGATTGCGAAAATAAAGTTTCAGAGCAAGCAACTATTTGTTGGGTTTCTAAACCTTGCATCAACTTTTACTTGTAATAGCAAAAGCACACAATGAAAATATGCGCACTGAGAAGATATAAATATCACATTAGCATTGCATGGCTAAAGTGGTTTGGATCTGCAGTCATGTCTCTTGCTCTAATTGCTGTCAGTGTTTTGCTTGTTGCAAGGAAATGGGAGACAATGGAACATGAATATGGCTTGGCTGTGTGCCAGGGGAAGAGATTTGTCCGCGCTAAAGTGTGTGCATCTTTGTTTTTTTTTTGTTTTTGTTTTTGTTTTTTTTTTTGCACACTAAAAGAATATCATCTTATTGAGATTATATTACATTATACTGTGTTAGAGCAGGAAATGGCCTCAATGCCCTCGGCAACAGCTTTTAAAATATAATCAAGACCCACTGATTCTCTAGTGCCACAAACAAACAAACAAACAAACAGACAAACAAAAAAAAAAACCCAAAATAATATTTACCAGCCCGGATATTTCTATTTACATTGATTTCTCTACTTAAGCCTTGACAAATACCTTTGGGGAAATAGATGCAGTGTATGATTGATGCCGCTCCGATGTATGAAATGAATGCACGCTGCTAAATCGTGAAAAAAAAAAAAAAAAAAAAAAAAAGTCTACTTTTTGATTGAATGTTCTGCTGATTTATTTCAGATTTTTGTCAATGTCAACGCCTTTGCTTGGGAACAAAAACTAATCTGCGCATGCAAATATGAATGCAAATGCGGCGTGCTCTGCAATCGTCACCCCAGAACATTCCTCATATGTACAGTAATGAGTTCTCGGCCGAAAGCATATTTGAACTCATTTTCTCTGTATATTAACTTCTGGATGTGCGGTTCATGTTCTGCTCGGCAAAAACAATAGAGGGAGAAGCTCTTTTGCTTCATTAATTACAATCAGCAGCGGACAGTTTGCCATCTGTTTTGCTACCACTCGAACTCAGAAAGGCTTGGGCAGCCCCGCCCTGTGAATAAAGGCATGCTTTGGCATGCTTCTGTTTAGCTCTCACCACACCACAATTACGCTCCAAAGTTTTATATCCGTTTTCAGTGACCCATATTTGCTCTTTGGCATATAGTACGCTTTATGGAGTGTTTTCCCACACTCAGTCGGTTCCAATTGGCGTTTAATGATGATTCATGGGAATAACACTTTGCTACTTCGTGCTATAATTAATCACTTCTCTATTATGAATAAAGTGTAAATGCTATTTAGTATATGCACTCGTACTGCAAACAAATGACACTTTTCTGGATCAGTCTAAATGACTAATTAATGGGGGGGTGGGGGTGAATGGTAGTGTGATGTTTCTATAATGTACATTAGATGCAATGCCCTTTGCTCACATAACAACAATGAGTGCTGGATGAGTTTGGCAATGTAGAATAAGCAATGACCATTTCAGAATACAGAATATCTCCAGATCCTCAGTCCAACTCTCCTTTTCAGTTCACGTCAAACATTTTCAGTGGTGTTTAGACTGGGACTGCCATGTCAAAATCTTGAATCTGTACCCACTGAACCTTTTTGTGTGGATTTAGATGTATGTTTTGGATCACAGCCTTACTTGAAGATCCAACCATGACCCAGTTTCAGCTTTTTGGCAGAGGCTGCCAGAATTTCATTTCAAATCTCCTGCTTCTTCAAGGGGCCCATGATTTTCCTAGGGCATCTGTAGGCAGAATAGCCCCTAAACATGACAGAGCCTCCACCATACTTAACAGTGGGGATTAGGCTCCTTTTTGGATAGCCATTTTAACGCCAACTCTCCCCTTGAGTGTTTGTTACCTTTTTTTATTTCATCTGATCACAGAATCTGGTTTCAGTCAAAGACGCAGCAGCATCTAGCGAACTCTGGATGCTTACGTTTGTTGTTAGATGAGAGAAAAAGGCTCTCTTCCAAATAATTTGTCTTTAATTTTTTGGGGGGAGAAATCTCCGACCGTGATCCTTGGAAGAATTTTTGCCTTCCTAACCATCTTCCTCACTAAATGTGGGGGCAAAATACACACGTATCCTCATTGACAAAAGTTCAGAATAACCTTGCCCTTACAGTGAATATGGGTGTCTTCAAACGTGACGCAAATTTTTCAAGACATTGGCTGATTCACTGAGATCAAAACACTTTTGTCTCTTTTCACTTATAATCTTTCCCATGGTGATGAATGGCTAAGGGAATTTGGCCTCTGTTTCACCATATATTTATACCCAGGTGAAACAGAAAGTCATGGATGAATCATTTATTTATTTTTACATTTATTTTTAAGTTATTTTCAGTGAGATTTGAGTTTGAGATTACTCATGAACTTCGTAAATAACCAGTAATTATGGTGCTGACTGTATAATACACATACCATACAAAGTGAATTCATTTTACTACCAGTGTAACAGTGATATAATATATATGGACAAAAGTATTGGGACGCACCTGGTTAAGCCCTTACTACCAGTTTGGGGAAGAACATTTTTATTCCATCATGACTGTGTCCCAGTGCACAAAGCAAGTTCCATAAAGACATGGCTGGATGAGTTCGGTGTGGAAGAACTTGATTGGCCCACACTGAGCCCTGACCTCAACCCCATCCAACACCTTTGGGATGAACTGGAATGGAGTTTGCCAGCCCACAGAAACTCCAAAATCTTGTGGAAAGCCTTCCAAGAAGAGTGGAAGCTGTTATAGCTACAAAGGGGGACCAACTCCATATTAAAGTTTGTGTTTGAAGGCAATGGCAATAAATTCCCTGTTGGTGTAATGATCCCAATACTTTTGTCCATCCAAGCTAACTGCTTTATAAATACTTAGATTATAAGTTCATATTATAACCATATAAACACACACTGTCCTGACTGTCTGGCAACACACAGGGAACCAGTACAGAAGCATTTATAACCTTTATTAGTGCCACTTTAAATGTCATTGGTCATCATATATTTGGAAAAAGTGGCACTGAATTTCATCACCCAGCACTATTGCCCTATTTCTACTAATTGGTGAGCATTTCGTCCTTTTACCAAGTCCTGACCATCTTTAGGAATGTACTGGCAACACACACTCGATCCATCTCCAGAACCAATATCTGTTTCACAGCCAGGGAAAGGGAAGATGGGCTATAAGTGCCTCTGAACATCAAACAGGGTGAAAGTCTGATTTGATTATTGGCCAGCTATCTCATTTCATTTACCGTAATAACCCATTCCAATGCATCTTCCCATTTAGATTGAAAAAGTTTAGAGCTTTTTACATTATCAAATGTACATGCGAAAGGTCTAGTGATGAAATTTGCTCATGCCATATGCTCCTGGCCTGGAGGCAGACCTTGAGCCAATGCATTTAGGCATTCTTGTTTATGAGAAACTAGCTTGGATATGATTTTAATCTTTCAGCTAAATGTGAATGGATCTTTGATCTCTTTAGACTAGGCCAATTTAGAAATGCAGCTCATTTATCCTCATGTTAACCCTCCCCTTAAATCAACAGCTGATATTACCACACACACTCTATAATACTATAAACAAAACTGCACACTTTTCCATTCCCTGCCAGTCTGTTTGTTCGCCATAAGGGATGTACTGTCAACTACAGACTATGCAAAATCTCTAAGCAGAAAAATTGGAAGTATTAATCAGGATGGGGATTTCCACAATTAATGTGTCTAAAGTATCTAAAGTCAAAAACACTAAGCTGAAATCCCCTTCAGTGCATTATTAACCTGAGGTTTCACTTGTACTTAATATGCATGGCTCAAATCGAGTGTTTTCAAATTAAGTTTGATGAAAGGCTTAACATAGCTTTTGAAATCAAATAAAATCACTGCAACAAATTTGAACTTAGCTTAAGGGGCGGGCTGGAGCAATTTGCTAAAACTCACTTGCACTAGGGAGCTTCAGTACCAGGGATAGCGACACATACAGTAGGGAATTGTTCCTGTAAATCCAAGAAGTGACAGGATACCCCTTTTCCTTTTCAGATACAGATACTTAAATCTGAGTATAGCCTCATTTCCTCAAGGGTACCTCAGTGGTGCCAATAGCAGTCCTGGGATTTGAACCCATGACCTTCTGATCGCAGCAGCAGCTCCTCAACCACTAGGCTACCAGCCGCCCAATAGCTCATTTTAAAGCTTTGTAGTTTTAAAAGGACAAAAGGATCAGTACTGAAGGTATCGTCCCCACAAACTGTTCTACAGGCGCCCCTTGTTGGCGGCAGCCCACTGTGTCACTTGCTGAATGGGTTCAGTGCAGAGAAAGAATTTTACTCTGTGTGCTGTGCTGTGGCGTGTTCACGTGTGACTATAAGGGGCCACTTTACTTTACTCTATTGTTAATGGAAGCACTCTACTAGATGGTCAGCTAAAAGTATCATTTTCAGAATGCTCAAAAACTACAATAAGCAATACAAAATGCATTTTAAATCCACGGTAATGCATGTCAGTTTATGCCTCTACCTATAGGTTCCAATCACTATATGCCAAATAAAGAACAATATGTAAACCTTTATTTTAAGATCTTCACAATTAATTTGCTATAAGCATGCAATCAGTAATGCCCTGGTGCATGGAAATATCATTTGTAGGCAAACTTAAAAATGCAGTATAGTATTGTCTTATGAACACTGCTATGTTCTTCAGGCACTTTTTAGTCTGTGATTTTTAAATAGCCAGGGAATGTACTACAAGAATCAGCAATTTATTACAGCATGTCCAAACACTGCGACCTATAAATAACTGTAAAATTGTTTGTCAGTTGTTTATGAGTTCTGATTAACAGGAACTGTAAACATAGTCATTACCACAGCTTCATCCGACATGAATTAAAAGGCTTATTCAACTTAATGCAGTGCTGAGCTGGCTGATCACTGCCTGGCTTAATAGAGTGCATGCAAGTTAGATTTTTTTTGTCTGCCGGTATGTCACTACAGCACAAGCCATTGTAACCTTAATGGGAGCAGCAGTTTTTTATTATAATTGCTCTAGTGAAATTGGCATACAGCTAGTTGTGGTTTGTGATTTTTACATGCGACATTCATTCATTTTCTGTAACTGAACAATCCTTACTAGGGTCATGGGTACCCGGGGGCCTATCCCGGGATCTACGAGTGTGAGGCAGGGACTCGTACTGGGTGGGGCGCCAGACCTACCTCCAATGCACCTGACACACATCTTTGGACTGTGAGACAAACCAGAGACCCCGAAGGAAAACACACACCACCACGAGGAAAACATGCAACTCTACACACAAGACCAGGACCCGGATTCGAACCCCCAACCCTGAAGGTGTAAGGCAGCAGCGCTCACATGTGACATTCAAACTTATATTCTTAACATGTAATATCTAACAGGTGATTGCTGCGACAGTGGCCAGCTTTCAGGCTCTCTATCTCCCTGTTAAGCTCCTTCCCTGACTCCAACCGGCAACCCTTGACACCAAGGCGAGGCACAGTTCATCTAGAACAAGCCCAAAGCCTGACTGACTACACTGAACAAGCTAGCTGGCATTTTAAAAACAGTGATGCCTGAAGTGCCCACCCTTTGATGGAACAGTTCCACAATTCCGCACTCAGCTTTGAAGAGCAGGTTGCTAATAGAGATGTTTCTCTCTATCTCTACTGTCTCTGGGTGTCTGAGCTGCCAGTCAGAGTCCAGCAAGTTGTTGGCTAGACTTACTGATCAGACAGATGCTCACATTGTAGACTATCATAGCCATGTCAGAACAAAACCTCAAGTCCCATTTTTTATTTTTTGAAAGAATTAAAAACACTAGCTGCACTTTACACATTTCATGATGAATTTACCAAACAGAAGTGGTCTGAAATGAAAGAATGTAAAGAAATCTTGGTGATGCAAGGTTCCAAGAAACAATAGTGTTTGGACAATAGGCCAAATTCCTTCATCTGTTAGTCACTAACACATTCCACCACGGCTACAATCAGTTCTGAAGGTCTGATCTGCTAGAGTGTAAAAGCTTAAAAAACAAAGGCCTGCCGCTGTGGGGGTGGCTACACCATTGTCAATCACTGTAGGTCCTGCAAATGCAGTGTTCCAGTTTGTCACTCTATCATTTGTTATTCATTCATTCATTTATTTATTTATTTATTTATTATTAATGATTTGGTTAATGATCACGCTTTAGGCTCAATGGCAACATTTTAGTATTTGCAGTTGTGTTGCCAGGTCTTTAAAAAAGTAGAAATATCACTTTGAATATGCAAATTAAAGTACAAATTACAAAATTACAAATGATTACCAAATTACAGCACTTTAACACTACTTAAAATGAAGGCACTATAATGCTAGACTGTTCCTATGGTAGCTTCAGGCTACAAATGGCTACTGGTCTTTTAGCCATAGTTACCAATTCAGTTCAGAAAATGTTTTCTGGATTTCACAAGTACTGTCGAAAATGAACACCAGTTTTGCATCTGAAGACATTCTCAGTGTGAGCAGGGATGTTGGTGTACCACCTGCACAAACAGGTAGTTGTTGTGAGTCGTGATCATTATCTGCATATCAGAGAGCAACTCTAACTAGGAGCAAGTTCCTGCAGCTGTGACACCTGATGGCATCGGTGTTTCATGTCGAGAACATTTCGAACATGTGGTCACTTCTGACTGGCCAGTAGTGGCAGACTCATGTTTAAACAATAGCAGATAAAACTGAATGAACTTTGAGCTTCTGTAAGAGAAACTATTCTGCTTGAGAGATAAATATGACAGTGCCTATACATCAGAGGTGGACAAAGTACTCACATTCAGTACTTAAGTAAAAGTGCAGACACCACTGGTCAAATGTTACTCCAATACAAGTGAAAGTCCTACAGTCAAATTTTTACTTAAGTTAAAGTACTGCAGTACTTGCTTTTAAAAATACTTAAGTATTAAAAGTACGTTTTCTTTCACCGCATTACTGGCACAACATATACAATACCTAATGCCTCTGACTAGCTTGTAGAACCTATAGAATAAGGAATTGGTAAAATGTTACAGAAGAAAACAAGTCATTTGTTTATTTTTAATTGTAATTCTACACACCCCATGAAACAGCATGGTAGGTGTTCTCACACAATGTACCATGTACATGTATGTAATGTACATCTTAATCAAGTTGAGTGAAACTGCTGTAAATGCAAATTAGCATGCAAAAAAAGAACATGAAAGAAGAAGGGAGTGAAGTGTAGCCGTGCATGAGGACGTATACCCGTACTCACACACACACACACACACACACACACACACACACACACACACACACACACACACACAAATTGGCTAA
>JBBIGA010000132.1:13034770-13053205 GCA_037576975.1 Alestes dentex | reverse complement strand
AAGGAACAGACTTTCTCTCTCTCTCTCTCTCTCTCTCTCAATCTCTCTCTCTCTCTCTCTCTCTCTCTCTCTCTCTCTGTCTCACACACACACTAAATCGTTCACTCCTTCCTTTGTCACACCAAGGAAAAAAGGAAACTCGGCACAAGTGGAGCTCTTCTGTGATTCTCCAGCAGGCCCTTGGAATAAAAAAAAAAAAACCTGACTGGTAAAGAATAAACGTTCCACCCGGGCCAGAATTATTCATCAGAGCGGAAGCTCAAGGCGGCAGTGGCAGTGAGAGAACCTGTATTAAACAGCGTCGGAAGAGAAGACAGCTGTCCCTGCCCACGGTCTTTGCAGGGAGAGGGCTGCTTTTTCCAAAGCCTGATCTGAAAACAAATTAAAGCAGATTACAGGCCGGCACTGTGGCTTTCCCCCCGCTCCACTCAGCCCCCTGCCTCTCACCACAACGCTGACCCCTCTGGACCCTTCTATACTGAAAGAGTTGATAGGTATGGTCAAGCTTCAGATGAAAAATATTGCTACCCAGTGTCACCACACAGAAGCAGTCATCGAAAATGTTACATCATCACATCAAAATACCAACGGCCATTAACATTTTGTCACAGTTTCATGACAAACAGACCAATAGAAACGGTACAAAATGGCCCCCTCCTGTAACGTTACAAGATATGCTAATATTTGGTGCATTCCTGCAATATATTTCTCCAAAATCATGAGTCTACCAGTGTGTATGTTTGTGTGTGTGTGTGTGTGTGTGTGTGTGTGTGTTTGTGTACCCTATACACACGTGTGTATACGAAAGGGACAAGAAAAATGTTGTTTTGGATTATTTTCTAATTAATACAAAATTTCCCATTGCAAATTATATAAAGACAATTTATCAAACAATTTTCAAATTGAAAAATAGAATCTTGGATAAATGTAAAAGTTTCTTAGAATTCTCCTTTAGTTTTAATGACAGTGTGCACTTAAACTCCACAGGTTTAAAAACTTTCATTTGTTATTTTACAACTCAGACTTTTCTCCACCATGGTGTATAAATATGTATTATCTTACGTCCTGTGCAAACCAGTCATAAATATTTCAAGCGTCTGGTGGTACAATTGCATTACCCCACCCTTCCCATGTAAAACTCATCCTGTCTGAACAATGCTCTAGACAGTAACACCACTTGACAACACCTTGCAAAAGTAGGTGTCATGAAAATGTGGCATATGTGCTTATTTGATGCACATCGACAATATATTTTGCTTTTGGGATCCAAACTTCATTATGCCATGTGGAAAACTGATACGCAGCCTTTTTTATGCTTGTGTCAGAAATATCTCCAGCACATCAATCTGCTCTTTGTTTCTATCCTTTGACTAAAATAAGTTGCTCAGATTTGCACGGAATGGGTAAACGCGTGTCCCCAGCACAAAACAAATTGGGTTACGAGAGGCACGGCGCATTTGTCATTGATGTGCAGTGACAAAGCAGGGTGCGCAAAAACAATACTTTTGAATTGCAATTTTTCACCCAAGCACGTTCGCACTGGTGCTTCTGCGTTTTCATTAATGGGACAGACCCTGACGTTTATCCATTACTGTCATGGCCGAGATGATGGAAGCACATCCTTGAGAGGAGACAATTTCAGGGGACAACATTTTTCACACAATTAATTCTGGCACGTCTCACAGCAACGGGACTGTAACAGAAGTGGAATGACAATTTGCTCTGACCTCCACCTACGGTCTCCTGGAATAGACCCGCAGTACTGTTTTCTAGTGTTTGCTCGGTGGGAGTCATTATACATAGAGACCTGGAGAGCTGCGCATACACACACACACACACACACACATACACACACTCTCTCACGCACACATGCACTTACAGGCAAAGTAAACAGCGGGATAAATCTGCCCATTAACCGCGGTGAACATTCGCTTGGAAACTGTGAGGTGATTACGGCATTTTTCACTTCTGTGACTTTCACTCTTCCCCCACCGGGGGTGACACTGTCTGCGGTCGGACGGCAGCGCCTCCTCCTCTCCTTACAGCTGTCACCGCGCAGTGGACCAAGGGCGTCCGTCGCGATTAGCCACGACTCTGGAACAATCATCTCCCTGCAAATTTCACTGCATCGCCACACTGACATCCTTACATTAATCAGCCTTTATTATCTCCGGCGTCTTGGCGGCGGCTGGGCTGTCAGAAGGCCGATTTATCCTCTAGTTCCAGGCTTGTTCCTGAGCAGGTGTGAAAGGAGCTAAGCTTCACTACCCACCCCTCCTCCCTGGTGTCATTTCCCTCGAGCTATTACACCTCGAGCAGAGGACGGAGGAGTCCAGCCGGTCCGCTGGGAAAAGCGAAGGACAGGGGAGGGAGATGAAAGGGGGCGGGGGCGGGGGGGGGATCAGAGTGCACAAGTTTCCAGTGAGAAGAAGAGCAATTTGACAATAGCCTGGGGAGATTTCTATCGCCGCCTTCATATTACCTTTAGTGTATTTCATTAAGATAGAGAGGCAAAACTTAGCCGACTGGCAGTTCTATTTATTGTCCTTGCTGATGGCCTTTGTAGAACTGAAGAAAGTGTCAAAGGAGCTTTTCATGTTTCTCACAATCCAACATGTGCATGTTTGTGTTCCTATCTTTGTGGTGCATTTCCATTGCCTTCTATGTGACTGAAGCTAGATGTTCTATACCTAACCACACTCTGACCATAAATCAGTAGTTATGCAAAAACATAAATTTACAGTGTCCCTCTTTATATCAGATGTGTCCAAAAGACATGTTTGTCCAGTTTGCTGTCCATTCGGTGGCTATGAGTAGGCCACATCTCTGTCAATGAGGATAGACCTATAATCCCGAAAGCAAAGACCACATCAATGTTTCAAAAACAGATCACTGGTCATCACTGGTAAAATGGGACAAAAATTACATAAACAGTTTGTAGTGTTTGGCAAAAAGAGCTGATTTGGCCACTGAGCATGTGCAAAGCTCCTTAACGAGGGTGGACTTTGCCCACTTGCATCTGATTGACACCTTTTACTGAATGGAGGCTCATAAACAGGTGCCATGTTGAATGCCTTTTCATTCCTTTGCCGACCTGTGAGCTGCCTCTTCCTTTATGATGTCTATGGTCTAATATCTCAAGCAGGCGATAAAGCCAACCACCCTCAAACAGCTGAGCAAATAGATTTACTTACATAAAATAACACTGACATTTGAATAAAGGTTAAATCCAATCCATAAAGTCATATTTGAATGAGGAATCTATCCATTCAAATGTTTAAAGCCACCTCTGCTGTGGCCAGATATTCAGAGAGCAACTCACTGTTTCACTGGCCTTGGAAAGAAAGAAAAGAAAAGCTTGAGCTCTAGGTAGAAAACCAAAAACAGTAGATAGCTCTGGGGAAAAAAAAAAGACCACTGCAAAAACGTTCAGTTTTTATCTATTTTAGGTGCAAGTATTGAACTGAATAGCTTTGCCTTAGTTTTTAAGAACTGCTGACAATATTTCTCCTAATTTCCAAATAAAAATATTGCTCTTTAAAGCTTCATTTTAAAGGAAATGACAACACATCAAAATAACAGAATTGATGCAGTATTTACAAAACTTGAATAGTTCAAGAAAACAAATCTCTTGTTCACTCAAGCAAAATGGCAATAATTACCTTTGATGGTCATATTGCAAGAGGAGAGTGTTTTTTTTTTATACTTTACCTCATTAAATAAGACCTGATTTAAAAATAAATTGCATCTATGTATATATTTCCCCTATCTAAAAATAGCAGGTATGTGTTTTTTAGACAAAATCGTTCTATTTTTTATTTAAATAACAGGCAAACTTCAATATGCTGTGGTCGATTTCATCTTGTGGTATGGGGAAAACTGCCTAAATTTGATTTTCCTGCTATTGCTTTAACCTCAGGAACTGAAAACTAATATTGGGCCTCCTTCAACTTCTAATAAAAGCTGCAATTCATGGAAAACAAAGCATTTCTTTCTTGAGGGGAGTGGCCAAATGTTCATGTTTTCTACCATTTTAAAGCATTAGGCTCCCACAAGGAGCTAAAAATACATCGTCTTTGCATTCTTCTGTGATTGTCGTGCTTTGTCCCATTTGTCACATTTCCACAATCTTTTGATGGCAACCTCAAATATCCCCTCTCTGGAGCCACATCTCTCAGTGCCCACTTGCTTTTCTTGGCTTGGCTGTCACCTGTTCACCCTCCCTGCACACATCTAAGACAGAAGCAAAAATTTGTATTCACCAAGGTCTATGTAGTTGGACCTCCTTCAGTGCTGGGACACAGGTATCTGCAGGCTCAACACACACAGGAGCCTGTTCTGACGGTCGGGAGGCAAAGGCATCTGTGTTAATTGCAATAAACCGCATTAAGGGAGTGAGGGGAAATCACAGCAGGACTCTAAGCAGCCAATGAATTGCATCTGTCAGGTTTATGAGGTTGAAGAAGGCAAACGATACACACAGATCAGACATTTTACTCTCCAGTGTATTTATGGTGCTAATCATTTTACCTCTGTTGTCCTGGTATAAACACCGAACCTAAAGCAATGATTCAGGAAAAAAAATTAAATAAAGCAAAAAGTACTCATTTTTATCCCGTATGTAGTTGATTGGACAAGCTTGGTGCCTGATGTTTACCACTCTGTTTTCACACTGCAGCTATGCTTCTCCAATGGCTAACAAATATATTTATTCAATTTGGGCAAAGAAAATCAGGCTTCAAAATTGCCATTACTACTGTTTTTAGCAACATTTTGTATTCTTGTCTTTTAATAGTGTCATTCAGAAACAAGTAAAGTGGCCCCTACTAGTCATGTGTGAGCACAGCACACAGTGTGAACAGTGTGAAATTCTTTCTCTGCATTTAACCCCTTCACCAAGTGAAGCAGTGGGCTGCCACCAACGGAGGGTGCCCAGGAAGCAGTGTGTGGGGAAGGTCCCTTGCTCAAGGGTACCTCAGTGGTGCCACTGGCAGTCCTGGGATTTAAACCCACAACCTTCCAATCGTAGGAGCTGCTCCCTAACCGCCAGGCCACCAGCTGCCCTAACAGGAGCAAGTAGAGCTACAATGGTTTTCCACAAGAGAAGCATGCTAGACATGTCATTGTCAGTACCATCCATTTCACAGATATTTTCAGTACTCATGTGTTTGTCAACATTGGCTTTTATACCAGTTACATTGGCTTTTATACCAGTTACATGCTGCAAGCACACTAATACCGTGGTCATGTGCAAACAAAATGCAGTTAAGCTTTCGGTGTTGAGTGACATGTGGATGATGACGCAAAGCTTCGAATCTATTTTTACTGCTTTCCTCATCCTAAGCTACTGACTGCAAATGCATTTATAATGAAAATGAGAAAGACATTTTAATCTAAGGGCTTACACTTAAATGTGAGACAAACACAAATAGCTGCACAGATGCATCTGTACAAGATTATTTACCAGAAAAGGCTTGTTTTATTTAATGTTTTCTTTTATATTGATTTCTTAACTACCAATAACCTTTCACTGGTCATGTAAAATTACTTTTTTACCAAACTACTCTTTTATAAGAAGAGATCTGGCCTGTTGTCTTGCCACACATATAATCTGCCCACAGTATTGGTGGTTTCCAGTTCTAGTCCTGGAGGCCCCTGTGGTCAGCACATCTGAGTGTCCACCATGCTTGAGTGTTCTCAACACCTAATCAACACCATGACTTGTAGTGGGAGTTGACACTCATAGAACAGCTGGATATTAAGATGGATGTAGATTATTAATTGCACCTGCTAGTATGACAGTAATATATTATGGTATATTTATATGCATATATGGTTTTGGGATGATGTGGCTTCAGTATATCTCAGTATAACCCCTCAGCGGCAATTCATTTAAGGTCCATTAAATGAATTCAGGCATTTATCTTTCGTACCCCAATCTATGAGCAAGAACTTGACGTGTTAACAGCTACACACTGGGTGTATTGCTCTTTACTTCACGTGACAACCTTGTATTTAACAGATAAGCATATTAAATTTCAGTTTGGGCCTTTCACTGCAAGTTTTTGCAGACTCAATCAAGCCCTTAATTATCGCTGTAATTATGATTATAATTAAGTAATCCATAGGCACCTAAAAAGCAATTGTTTGCTCGAGTGCAGGTTTGTGCTAATTGAATTAATTAATCAGGATATGTGGATTTAAATAGATGAACATGTTAAATTAATGTCAATTTCTCCAGGGGACATGAAGCAGAGGGATCCCGCCGGGATTCTGTTCCCAACGCAATGCAGGCCCATGCATTTCATGTTAGACGAAAAAATTGATACGTTCAGGTGAGCAGATGTGCGGATACAGCCTCGAGGTTTCATCTGCTGTAATACTGAAACAACTGTCGACACAAACGAATGGCATAAGTGTTGTTCCTGCCCATCTCCATTAAGAAATGTTGACTTTCAGATGTTCTCAGTTGACTGGTTTGAATCTCAGGTATAGAAAATGAGCTGGACAAAAACACAAACATCACATACAAGTAAAGATTTCCCCCCTCAGCTCTGGCAGCCGAGCTTTAGGGTTTAGTGATGCCCCATGTGTCGCCATGCACATTCAAAGTGACCCCAGATCAATGACTCGTGTGATCACATGTAGGAGGCACACAGTCCATCCATTATCTGAGCTGTTTATCCTATACCAAGCTTGCAGGAGGTGCTGGAGCCTGTCCCAGTGGTCATAGGGCGAAAAGACACCAGTCGAACACAGGGCGAACACACACAAACACAAACACATTCACACCTGGAGAGCAATTCAGAATCTCCAATTCAACTTCACGCAGAAAGAACCCCCGGCCACTCCAGCCGGGACCCAAGGCCAGGACCTTTGTGCTATAAGACTACAGTGCTATCCACTGCACCATCATGATGTACGATCATTAAGTGGCAGCAACATTGCCATATTTTAGCTTGGAGGGTCATAACTGCTTGCTAGTGGGATTAAAAACACAAAGCATCCATGCCCTTCAGAAATGGCGCAGTTAAAGCTGTCCTATACTTCAATAAGCTGGTCAGTAAGAACAGCTTAAAAGTTTTCTTTATGGGGACAACAAAACAATATGACTCCTGACAGCTCTTTTCACGCCTGCGAGAAGGCAATAATTGTGAGGAGAGCGGGCAATGAAGGGATTTCAGTGGGGAAGGACAGGTACATGTGTCACCCACCCGCCACTTGTTGCAGCCCCATTTGCTTAACTTACTGTATGCCTGCCCTTGCGTGTGTCGAGAAATAATTGAATTTCTCAGGGAACAGCCCCACATCTCCCGGCAAACATGTTCTCGTTAAATAACCACAGACTCCACAGAGAAACCGCGGCAGGCACGTTTTAGGAAACATTTTCTACTCAAATTCAGCCCGGACCTGCCGACGAAATACACTGCCCTGTCAAAAATTAAGTTTCCTAAATGGTTCTGCACGCTGTAGAACTTTTATGGGAGGTTAAAATTTTTTTATCAGAGAAAAATAGTCCTTTGAAACATTACATGTTGTAATGTCCTGGTCTTTTGTATTCTCCTACTCTAACACGGGGCTGTGAAAATCACATATTTGATAGTCAATTACTTACGTGATTTAATCAAAGAACAATTGATTAATTGGCCTAAAGGTGGTCTGTAAAAGTTAAGAGCTGTGACAGGAAAATGTTTGACTTTTGTTTTCAAAATAGTTGTAGAATAACTTTATTCACATGTTGTTACTTTACAAACGTACTCCATTTTTTAGAGGTTTTGCAGTGTATGGATAATCTTTCACGTGTGTCTAAGACTACACACATACATAAACAAACACACACACTGTTTGCAATGTGAACATGCTAGTCTCTCTAACATGCAAACGTGCTAATCTATAGATTTTCTGTGGTTTCCAGGATGAGCAGATGGATTTTTTTCACGTGAAAGCTATGATTAGAGAATGTGAGGAAATATTAAACTAGAATTATGCAGCAGGCTAATGCATTTAACATTCTGATGGGACTGAAAGTTTAGTCATTTTTCGAAGTAGCTACTAAAAGGAAAAGTTGGGCTTCCATGGAAAACTAGAAAAGACTTGCATGCTGCATGACGCTACTTTATCTTTCCTCGTCTTTCCTTCTTTTGGAGCTTTCAGGGAAATTCTTTATTCCCCTTTTATTGTAACCATGTTAAGGTTAAGTTATTCAGGTGAAGTTGGATGCTTTAAAAATGTAAACAACAACAAAAATAACGCCTTTGTCCACACTTATTATCTTAATAATATGGACTGTTTCTTCTAAAGTGGTTAGTCTGTGGCCATTTTGGCTCATTCATTTTTATATTACAAGCAAAAGCCCCAGTGTTAACTGCCTCTGTGCTAAGTGATGGACAACCCTCAGTTTTCTCCTTCGGCATGGGCTCAGTATCATCTCTCAACTCAGTTGAATTTCAGCTTTATTTGTATGACTCCTTCCTCAACAGCCATTGTCCCAGAGCAGCAATCCTAAATCACCAAAGGAGACAGTAGCAGGAGAAAGATTCCTAAAGTTTTAATTGACGGGGACAGGTTTCCGGGCCATATAATTCCTGAACTAATGTTAACACAGAATGACTTTAAGGTTTATGACTGATTCACACGGGGATAAGAGATATGGCGATAAATTACAGAGAAGGACGTCTGCTTGACTGGTGCTTGAGAATTAGTAGGCTTCATTTCCACAACCTGATTGTAGGATACACCAATGTGACCCCACACAAAGTGCCAGAGGTGTCAACTTATGCAAAGAAAGCAAGTCCATACTTAAGAATATAAAGCCTAAAACTTGTTTCTCAGTGGACGGAATATCTGCCATTAACATGGCAATTCACAGAGTACTGTTTTTTTTCCACTCTTCATTCTATAGCAGGTAAAAGCCACTGTAATCTTTGCAGTCTCACAGGGATACTCTGAAAGTAATTACACACCTCCCCATGTAAAACTAATCCTGTCTGTGCAGGATTTAAGAGTATGAGTAAGAAACACTGAGAAGAACCAAGACCGGAAAAGAAAATGTCCCCAAGAGCATGAAGAAGAACCACAGAGAGGAGCCAAGAATCAAAATGGGAACCCTCCGCTGGAAGACGGCAGATACAGTTAGGGCTCTTAGGTTACTAGAGTAGTACTGGACTGTTGCTGCATCTATGCAATGTTAATGCATTCTAACATAGCTGGCATTTTCAAATGGATCAGATCCGTGGGAGAGACTGGAGTGATGGGCTCCACATCACCATCATTTGAAACTCTGGAATCAGTTTATCTTGTTGTTTCTTCAAAACAACCTCTGCCTTCTTCTGCCTCATTCGCAGCCCACTGTCAATGCCAAAGTACTTTTTAACTGGGTTTGGCTTTAAAAGTGAAACACTGTTTCAAAGACACATTTTTATGTTTCCACCAAAATAGTGTTTACTGTAGACTCTTATGTCCTACAGGATCTAGGGGATAAAAACCAATGACTAATGTTGAAAGTATCAAAAACTTGTCAAATAAGATCTAAAAATAACTGACTGTTGACTGTTTCAGACATGTACAAGATACACTGGATATGGGTCATGGTGGGAAAGGAGTTCATTCAATACAGAGTGAAAGAAAGTTCTGCAGTTTCCTGAAACAGGTAAGGCTTATGCAGGGTATGGCAGTCATGAAAGTAATTATGTAGGGGCAGCTATACCTCAGCTAAAAGTGGTGCAATAAACCTAACTCTGGTGCAACACACAGTAAAAAAAAAATGTCAGCTGTTCGAAAGTGAGGCTGCGACAGGGACCTTTAACAGGAGACGGGAACAAGCACAAAGAGCAGTCGGTGATAGGAACATAAAAGAAGCCCTTTTTTTCACTCTGGTTAAAAAAAGAGCTTCTTTTTTTCACTGCCATCTCTGCGTGTGTGCAGTGCGATGAGGAGAATCACGCGCCGCCCCGTGACCCGGGCGCACACACGCAAAAGGATGCTCATTTGTCTCCGGCTGGCTATGACAAACGCCGCCTAAATAAGGGAACACGGCGCCTGTGTGACTCTCTGCAAGGTCACTTGTCCCACGAGGCCCTGGGCTACTGTCAGGAAGTCTGGAGCAATCAGGTGCAAACATCTGCTGGGGAAAGCAGAAGGAGAGAGGGAGGGCAGACACACAGACAAAGACACCAAGGATCTACTGCATCTTCACCTCACTTGTAGGTATCTTCGGACTGTGGAAGGAAACCAGAGCACCTGCCAGGAATCCATTTGGACACAGGGAAAAACCTGTGGACCCTCAGTCGACCTGACTGGTAAACAAACCCAGGACCTTCTTGCTGTGAGGTGGCAGTGCTACCCCAGTACCAGTACCTGATATCCTGGAAGCAAACCCCAGTAATGTAATGTTTGCACTGACTAAACAGAATCCTAGTGTAACAACATTATATATTTACATTATATACATGTTAGCATTAGACAGGCAACAATCAGTCATTCCAGCTTCAATGTTATACTAACTGCAGAAAATTTTTGCAACTTTTTTGCTGTAGGCCCCCACCGCTGTGTACCATTGCCAATTCCACTGTGAGACACTGAACATTACATGCTTTTTTTTCTTTTTAGCTGCAACATGTAAACACAGCATGATGTGTTTAAGTGAGATTACCTCCTGAACATTCCCAGACACACAGCTACAGCTTCTCGTGCAAATATGTTCAGTGTCTCTGATATATGTATATATGCTGCTTCGTTCTGTGTAGCAATGCACATTTCTCACCCATGGGACTAATAACGAGTTATCGTATCTTACAATTAATACCACTGAATCTAGGAGGGGCTCATGAGTGTTTCAGACATTTATCTTGGAATTTTAGATGTAAATCTTAGACTTAAGGATTGGAACTATAAGACCATGGCTTGTTTTAAGTAGCCAAGGAAACCATAAACACAAGTAGTATGTGTCCTGTCCAAATAGCAAGCCAGGGTGTCCTACAGCAGTCGTGCTTAGTAAATGTCATACTAGCTTTCCAAAGAATGTTCTCCGGGGGGAATTCTTATTCTACTTCTAAATAATTAATTTATTATGTCCACCCAATAGGACAATCCTCCAAAACATACCTGATAAACAATAGTTACTAAATAACAAGTCTGAATAATAAGCCTAAGGAATAATAAGCCTGATATACAGTTTGATTGGTCAAAGTAGGCTTTCGGGGGCCGATGAGAGGCTTAGGTCTTACCGGGTCAAAACAGAGTTATAAGAATGGTGGAAAAGTAGAACTGGGACTTTATAAAAAGCTGTCCACATGCGCCCAAGCTATTGTCCCTGGGTCGACACTAACAGGTTTTCTCCACACACACACCAACAGTCATAAAATGAACTGATAAATCAATACATTATTTTGTTTCTTCATTCCAGTTCCTCATGGGGCCACAGCGAAAAGAGAAATTCCTTTATGGCTGTATGGGAAAAGCCATCACACAGCCAAGCCAACAGTCGAGCTATTCTGTGGTGTCATTTTCCTCAACTGCAGTCCGTCAAGTCCTCAAGAGTAAAAATGGAGTGGGGAAATGACCACACACATTCATTTGCTCTCTTTCCAACCATTTCTTCTGTCTGCCTTCACGGGTGATAATAAGTCTGACGAAAAATTCCTTTCTAAAAATCTTTTAGGGTTCAGAGAAGAGACAATGAGATCTAGGGACTTTTGGTTGGAAAACACAGGGTTACATTTTTGAAATGGTCAATGGAAAACGATCACTTGTTTTTCTTCTATGGTATTCAAGTAGATAAAGTGAAACACATTTGCTATTGGTTAGGCCCTCACAAGTCTTCACTTGTCAGATTAAAATCTACAAAGATCACTAGGCCTGATTGAAGATGTAGATGTGGCACACACTGTGTATACAAGCAGCAGTCTTACTACTGGGTCCCTGTAAAATACATATATATGGACTGTATTGGGACACACCTGTTTTTCAGGGTTTGGGCTAGGGTCCTTACTTCCAGTGAAGGGCAATCTTAATGCTTCAGCATACCAAGACATTTTGGACATGTCTGGAACTGAAGGTCTAGCTCTATTAATCATGGTTTGCCTTTGCCTCTAATGGCCAAAAATATGTTGCCTAGTAACAATAGTTGCCTGACCATTATTTTGACCTTTTCCTGTAAGTAACAGTATGCCATCCAATGTGTTTGAGATTAATTAAGAATTCAACACTGTAATGATTGATGCATTCAGTTCACACAATGTGAAGTAGTATACATAAGCTTCCATTACTTGTTAGCCATCTAAATTCCAGCACAAACCTGAAAAAAAAATCAGGTCTGAATATGTCTGGCTGATGAAAGGAAAACTGTGTAAATAGTTTTTTTTTTTTTGCTGAACTATCCATTTAAGCACCCTATTTTGTACAGCCATCAGAATAGAACATATAATAAATCAGTCTGAGGAAGCTTTCATCTCATTTATCGCCATTATTTTGGTCTTATAAGAGTCAACTGATGTTCCTTGACCTGTCTGTGTTAAACCTGCACATAATTTGTGAATATTTTCCCTACGCTTGTTTCCCTAAACAGCAGCTCGTGGCTGCTGATGGATTATTCAACAAGCTGTCAGACACCAACTTTGTAATAACCCAACAATGCCTCATTGCCTTTTAATAGGTTGCAATTTGGGCCAAAACTCTGTGTTTAGAGGCGCATGATAATCAAAGCAAGGCAGAGACAACCCGGTTCCTCTTCACCATTGGAGAAGGCTCACTTTGAAATAAGTAGCAGAAAGAGGTAATAAACTAAATAAATATGTAAAAGCTTTTTCAATGGCAGTCTGTTTAAGTAGGACAATCAACAATGGGTTCGACAACGAGACTGGGTTCAGCTCTGAGTCTCAGATAAGGAGCATCATTGCATCGAGTGGCAGTGAGAGAGATGCAATATACATTAGCTTTGAGAGGCATCCGCATGTACACTTCTCGACAACAAGCCATTCTTTAAAGGCCACGTCTCGCCGTCAATCACGGCCTCTCGAAGCCGGTAAATGGTGGATAGAGATGCGCAACCCTCTGGTGAACCGCGGGAGCTTTCTGCCTGGTTGAAAATGACACGAAAATGAAAGGCACGCAGACAGGTTTGACATTGCATCTCTTAACATTCATAATGGATAAAGGACGCGGCGCGGTTTCGAAGACCCTCCCCTGTCGCGCTTTCTGACAGCCTCCGAGACTGAGCAATCTGGCGGCGCTCAAGCACTGTCACTCCTCTCATTATCTCCACAAGCCCATCGTGATCGACCTCTGTGGCTGGTGCCCCTTATTCATGAGAGAGCACACCTGCAAAGTTTTCATGGACTCTCTGGACCATGAAAAAGAAAAAAAATAAGACCCTATGAAGTCCTCCATATGTCTTGAAAGGCCTCTTGTATGCAGGACTGTTATTCATTTATAAATTTTAAGACTTACTACAATGATCATATATTTTATAATCATTCTAATTTTACATATTATTCAGTAACTACTTCAGAAAGTTTTCAGACCTGCACCCAATACAGCATCTCTGGCAAGACCTGAAAACGACTGTGCACAGATGCTCAGTATCCAACCTGGTAGAACTTGAAAGATTCTACCAAGAAGAATGGCAGAATGTTCCAAAAGAACGGTGGGTCATTCCCAACAAGGCCGTCATTGTTGCCAAAGGTGCTGTGACCAAGTATTAGGTGAAGGGATATTTCAGTTTGTTTTTGTAATAAATTAACAAAACACTGGAAACGCCTTTTGTTGCTTTGTGGAGTATTGTGTGTAGAGTAATTCTAGAAAATATTTAATCAATTTTAAGATGAGTCTTAGACAGAACAAAATGAGGAGGGGACTGAAAACTTTCCGTACATGTAACTGATATGTAAGTTACACTATATGGACAAAAGTATTGGGACACACCTGTTTTTCAAGGGTTTGGCCTATTTGGGCTCTTAATGCTTCAGCATACCAAGACATTTTGGACAACGCCATTCTTCCAACTTTGTGGACACTCCAAACTCTGGAAGACTTTATTAACTTCTTGCAACTGTACTGAATTACACTCTATTATTTTTTTTCTTCTGATTTTTTTTTTTATTATTGTTTAGGCAAACTCAAACAATCCTCATGTAGAGCAAAGACAATACAGAAAAATGTAAAAATCACTTTGTTTAATACAAGTGATGAGCAATAACTAAAAACAAGATATAATAAAAAAATGCTGTTTTTGAACATTTTTTTTTTACAAAATTTGAAAACACTTTTTACATTGTTTGAAAATTCCATAATGAATGGAGCAACAGAAACAATACAAAATGTAATGGAATTTATTTTTACATTAACTTACACTATAGTTACAGATTTCTTTCTTCTCCTCTTACATTAGCATTTTGGAGATACTTTATTTGTTGTTTTTCAAGAAAATGCTGCCAGATGCTACTTTTATAACAATGTAAATGTTTAATAAATATAATTACAGGCACTCCTTGCATCAAAGGTTCCACTTGAGATGTGATTTAACTCAAGTGCAAAGCAAAGTGACTCCTCTAAGTGCTAGAAAAGGCCGTTATGAGAGTCCAGGGTGGACTGAGTCTTTAGAATGTAAAGGTCCGTATCATAGAGTCCAGCACAACCAACTCCATCACCTTCAAGTCCAAGTGGAATGACCGCTGGGTGTCTGGACACTCTGTCTGCTATCCTTCTTGGTCCCTCATTAGACCGTAAGTACAGCTCTAACGAGCAAGAAAAAAGCTAACGCTAGCCTGTGTTTCATGCAAGACAGATGGATCTGAAGCCCTGCTCTGTCCGCTTTCTGTCTGCTGCCAGATTCCATCGCACTCAAGTGGGATCCTTGATGCGAGCTCCCGAGGGCCAGAGAGGCCCCCGAGCCTGTAATTATGTGATTAAACTAATTATTCGCATAACCATTACCACGGAAATCCATTCAGCAGCTGACTCTGCTGGGTCAAGAACAGGTAATGACTCAGATGCAGATACAGACAGATTCAAATGGGGGGCTGGGAGTTGGGGGGTGGGGTTTATAGAGATGAGAAATGGACGTCAGGTCCACACTATGTGTGTGTGTGTGTCTGTGAGTGTGTGTGTATGTTAGGTCTGCTCTCTCTCTTTCTCATTTCTTCTCATCTCTCGCTACCATTCAAAGGAAGCTCTGCTTCAGTTATATAAAACACATACATACATGCATTGAATGATCACATTATTAAAAGTTTTAATATATTTAGTGCACTCTTTTAACTCTGCCATTTTTTTTTTCATTGATATCCTTCCCTTTTCTCATTGATGCCCTATAATGTCCCAACCTCTCCTGTTCCCCAGATTTGCACCAGTGACTTCAGAGGTCCCTGGCTGCCCGAGCTATTGGCAGTGATTCAGAGTGACACCCTCTGTGATTTGAAATGTTCCTTTTTAAAGAGAGCTCGTGGGTTGGTGGGATGACAAGACTAATTTGTTGGAGCTGACCTTTTAGCCGGTGCAGCTAAACCAGAGTGAGTTTCTGCAGAGCAGGACATTATTTATGGATATGTCTCTTGGATTTGGAATGTTAGATTGGAATCAGCCTGGAGATCATATGCACCTCAAAGCATCCTACTGTCAGACCTAAAAACATCAAAGAAAACTCACAACGAAAACAAATCCTGTACAAATACTGCACCATTTGCACAAATAAAACCTACTGAATATTGAAGAATAGATGTGAAGTTATGATGTCACAAATAGCACCTATTCATGTTCAGTTTTTCAGAATTGCTTTTTAAAATTCAGGGCAGCCAATTGGTTCCATTTTATATGATGTGTCTCAAATACCTGTGTAGTTACATGTTCAGTTATAGTAATTCACAATTGCACTAGTACAGTTACTGCAATTACACATATATTAGCTTCAAATTTGACTTGCGTCTGTAACATTGCAACTATGTGTAACTACATGAGTAAAAAAGTGAGGTTAATACATGTGCACTTACACAAGTTGCATGTAGTTACATTGCTGTTAATGTGTCAAGACACAGTTATTAGAGACACTTAAAATATGCACTTTGCATCTAATGTTGGATTTATTTATCCTTTATATTTTATAGTGTTCTTGTCTCTGAGTCATAACATAACTGGTTCCACCAGGATCAATAAAGTTTTCTGATTCTGATTCTGATCAGTCTAAGAGACACAGCAACAAACACAGCCTTAACTCTAAAGGATAACAAGGAGCTTGCAGATGGTCATGTAAACAATTTATGCTGTATGAAACCACATAAAAATCCTTGATCTCACAAAAGTAAAAATGCAAACACTGGCAAGGGTCACTGACACTATTTGAGGTCATGTGTTATTCTCTGACCGGAACCAAACCCTTAAAACCGTAGGATGTTGTTACGCAAGCGTGCCATCTTCATCAATAAGCCCACCGACTCTGAGAACAAAGCTTCAGCTTACGCAGCCCTGGTGTTAGACATGATTTATTCCGATTAAAGGCCTTGTTTGCATTTGTACGGACATACTGGCTTACGTATGCCAAGCGCCAGCCAAATCCTGCCCACTTCCAATACCAACCACTTCCTGTGTGCCGTCGCATTCTTTTTTTACCCACAGTATGTTCAGCACATCCCTTGTGTAACCAGTAGTACATTATATAAGTGTAATTTCACACTCGCAACGGTAATGTGGAGAATAATGTGCAGTTTAAGCTTTTGTTATCTGCTATTTAGAATTCTTAATGGGCCTTTTCACAAAGTAGATGGCTGGTGACCTTCCCCGACCTCTATCCTCCAGCGGAGAACACACACGTACAGTGTAAAAGCAGTCGTCTGAATGTAGGGAAGCATAGTGGCATTATTAGAGCCACATTAAACGACCGCACAGTTTCAGCCAATCACAACAGGCTAATTACAAAGGTGTCTCAGCTGACCTATGATGTAAACCGAGGCACTATTAAGGCCTCAATGATCTAACCAGTTGGTTATCGTATTTAGGATTACTCCAAATGTTAAGCATGCTGCTGTGGTCGCAACTCTTTTTTTTTACACTTGCATGTATTGTGGATGCAATTTTGCCATTCTGTTCGGCTCGCAGAAGCCATTCCAGTTCAGTGAACACTTTGCTTTGAAACGGCCAAATGAATATAATGGAGGGACAATAGATCACCGAGGCTGAATGAATAGAAGAAATACATGATGTTCAAACTACTTCGCTGAACTGTCAGTAAGAGACGAGCTGTTATTTGCTATTCAGAATTCACAGGAAAAAAAAAAAAAAAAACTATAACCACTCGCTGCCTTACAAGAATAAAACCCTGCTACAATCATGGCACTCCATCATGCAATTCGAAACCCGGATCTTGACTAGCTGAGATTTTACAATGCAAAACAGTGCCGAAAAGCCGCATGAGACGGAAGGCAGAACTGTAGATAAACTCGCTTTGAAAGTCGAACGCCTGCTATCGGGCCAATCTGCGAGCATGTCGAGGTGCAGAAAGAGATAAGTAATGGAAAGCAGCGGGGGAAAACGTGACAGTACATCTTTTATAAGGCTTCAATTTGGCATGGCAATCGATTAGTGGCCTCATTCCACTCACAAAAGCATGACCACCCCGAGCCCTTAGGCTTCGGAAAGGAGGCGTTGGGCTAACACCATTAGCAACATGCTGTTTAGATGTTCGATGGTGTCGGAAAGAACACTTTAATGCGAGGCTGCCACTCACTGAACTCCATCCACTTGGAGGAAACAAAGAGGAAAGTTGGATTTACAGCTGTTGACATCTCCAGATTGAACTGACAGCCATAAGCCATGGCGCAATCACTCCGAGAGGCCAGCCTGGCACTCAGGATTGCTTGTTTTTTTTTTTCTTATTCTTTTTTTCTCCTCTCTCCTCTTCACACCTCAAAATGGGTGACACCATGAGCGCAGACAGGGCAGCTCATCTCCACGAATGTCCACACACACACACACATACACACACACACACCAGCATCGCTGTGACAGTTGAACTTCCACACGCACACACACACCTGCAGCGCTCTGACAGCTGTGCCGCTCTGCTGATTTAATAAGGGGACTTGGTAAGGCTAGGTTGACAAGTGGACACCACTAATGTATAGCGTAAGGGATAAGGAGGCTGTCTGACTACAAATGGCAAGATAACAGAAGTGATAATTCAGTTGCATTAAGATTAAGGATTTAAAATAACTATATATAATATATAAACTGTCCTTTACACTATGTCCAAATTACATAACAAATAAAATAACTAAACAAATAATTTTTAATTTTTTTAAATGTAAAATCATAAAAACACAACTAAGCCACAGAAAAAGGAACACTTTCTCACTCATACGCCACATTGCTGCGTATTCTTCCACCATGCGCAACACCCACGTAGTACGTAAGTACAAGGCTAACAGTGTAAGCCAAATGGGAGTGAGT
>JBBIGA010000132.1:12972898-13010381 GCA_037576975.1 Alestes dentex | reverse complement strand
TTTATTTATTTATTTATTTATTTTTTTTTTCCCCAACATATTAAACCTCACCAAAAGTAGGTTGTGAATTACATTCACTGGTTTTCAATCTATTCTCACACCAGTGATCTACGACATCAGATTTCTTTCCGGTTGAGTGAAAGACCCTTCAAAATTAAACTCATTGTGGGTATTATCAAACACATGTGGAGACAGTATCATATAATCATGCAGTACTTTTTTAGTGATGCAGTAAACCCACCACATATACATGAAACTTTACACATTTATTTTCAAGATGGTAATCTGCTTTATTTGAGCTTGAAGAATGCTAAAGAAAGTTGATGGCTCTCATCGATCTTCCCATTACAAAATGGAAAAGAAGAAACACCACAGGAGCTTCTGGCCGCTCCGTCAATATTTCAATGAAATCGCCGTTCACGCGCAACCAAGCTCACCTGTGCAACACCCTGCTATATCACAGTTATATCAATGATCCACATCAAATACATGACTCTAAATACATCCAACTGTCTGTATTCATCCAAATTTAATGTAGTCCTGTGTTGCTACTCTTTCTCTGTGTGCTCCATTGTCCTGGGCGAACATTTCACTTCTCTAATAATAAACACCAACTTGACTTGACTGGAGATTGGCTGGGTGTGCTGCCCAGCCTATTTAATGACAGGGGAAACACTGAGCATTGTACTGATGATTACCACATGTGGTAATTTCAGTGTGTTTGCCTGTACTAAAGAACTGAAAACTGAAACACACTTACAAAGGAAGTCAATGGGCACTTGCTGAAGCCCATGATTCAACACTGGACTACAGCCGACACACTCAAACAAGTCTTACAATCAAATCACTCTGTCAACAGTCCTAATATTAGTGTGCAACCAATGTTCAGCAGAATGATATAGCTAAAAACATGCTGTTGAGCTGCTGGAAGTAACTGTTATGGACAGCTGTATATACTTTAATCATTCCTAATTTGCACATGCTTTTGACTCATGAAAGTGCTTTCCAAACATGCATATACTGACATGTCCAGTAGCTTCCCCAAGTACTCGTCTATAATTTATTTTTTTATCAAGACTGTCTGTAGTTATTGACTATTCAATACAGTTGCAGCAGATAAAGTCTGAAAGGATTTCTTCAAACTGATGTATTAAAGCTAGACTAGACTGCATCAATGTTACAAAGTAACCTTGCCTCCAGACCACGTGGGATGGTTGATATGTCACTGATTGGAGTTGCTGACCAGCAACCAGGGGTCACTATTCTCTGACCTCGTCCCCTGTTCCCTTTAGTCTGGCAATTATCTGCTGGCAGATAGGAGTAACCCCTGTCACTCCATTCACTTTTCTCCAGGGCATGCTTAAAAATGACAAGCTCTCCAAAATAAAGGCTCCGTCCTCTTTCCCCATGTTGCCATGCCTTGAATAACTGGACAAAATCATACAGTCGCTGTCAAATTAAAACCTGGGAACTTTCCACTGTGTGACAACGTCATAATGAGTGGATCAAAAGAAACGTTTCAAAACTGCTTGCACAAAAATATGACCTTAACACCAGAGGTGGAAAGTAACGAATTACATTGACTCACATTACCATAACTGAGTAGTTTTTGTGAGTAATTTGTCATTTTTAAGTAGTTTTTGAAATAGGTCATTTTACTTTTACTCAATTACATTTTGACCCAAGTATTTTACTTCACTACATTGGAAACTCCCCCCCACCACCACCACCCCCCGTTACTGAGTGAAAAATTAAATGCGGGAAAAAACAATCTGCCTGAACTGAAAGGAAATATGTGTGCATTTGCGCGTGGAATAGAGAGCGTATAGCCCATCACTGGATGATGGCTGGATTCTGAGCAAAAGATAGAGGGCATGGAGGAGGTTGAGGATTGCCAAGCAGAGACACTGAATTCCCGCGGAAGGGATGAATCGGAAAGAGAAGGAAATCCTTGGCCATATCTCTGCCAGCTCTTTCCGTTCCGACGCAAACGAGGGAATACCTTCATCATGGAATGCAAAATGTGCCTGCTTGGTTGTCTTTAAAACATTAGTGTCCTGGACACTTTGAGTTTGGTTGGTTTAAGTTTCATATGTGCCATTTCGTAAGTCTGCTTTAGTGGCTTTAATCTGCAGTATAGATAGCTTTTGTCGGTAAAGAAAAAAATGGATCATATAATTCACAATTTATGCCACTTGTATTTGAAAATGTTTTATGGGATGGTCTGAACAAAGTTTGCACATTATACCTCTTGAAAAGGTCCTAATTATTATTTGGACTAAAAGTTGATTAAAAACAACTAGTGCTGGACTGGATTTATGACTCGTTGTCCTTTTTTTTTTTTTTACATCAAGTAGCTAATTGAAAGTAACTGGGTAACTATTACACGAAGTACATTTTAAATGAAGTACTTTTTTACTTTTACTCGAGTAGATTTTTAGATGGGTACGTTTACTTTCACTTGAGTAGAATTTAAGCAAAGTAAAGATACTTTTACTTAATTACAGTTTTTCAGTACTTTTTCCACCTCTGCTTAACACACATTGTCCCAGGGGTATTCTAACCTAAGATCAGCATTTAATGTTATTTATTAGAGGAGGAGTCAAAACATTGATATATCATCCTATTTATTGGCACAATATTGAATCAGTTCAGCAGCACCAAGTATTTATATTTGTTTATTTAATATTATTTTATAATAAGAAAATATTAAATTTTTTTTTTTTTTTGGTGCAACTCTGCCTACATTGCTTTTGGTGTCCACAAGATTGCGTAAGACCTTATTCTGCCTTTACAAAAATAAAAAAAAAAGAAATGGGGAGATTTGAGTGAGAAGAATTAAGTCATGTGTAGTTTGAGACATTACAAATCGTAATGTATCGCAAAATGGAACCGCGATACTTGTTGTATAATAAAATGTGAAGAATTGCAATAATACTGTTTTGCGGTAAAGGTTCTCATTGTGTACTTAAATATCCAGCATCCATTGTGTAAATACTCTGTGATTAAGAAATCCAGTGATGCAAAGGCAAATAAATACAGAGGCGGCATTCATCTTCCTAGCAGTAATCGTAGTTACATATATTGGCGGAGCTCCGCTAGATATGCTCCATTAAATATTGCAATGTTCATAAAAATGCTCCGAACAGGGCAGTACGGCGTATAATTTCTTCGTTTTCTTTTCTTTCCTTTGAAAGCAGATATATTGTGCTTTGTGACCTTCCCCTGCGTTAGACAGCTCATATTGTTCGCTATCAGCTGCTTGAAGAGGATTAATAAATGTTCCTTCGATCAAGATAAAAATGAAAGGAAAATGCAAGAGAAAGAAAAAGTAGTATAATGGAGAAAGAAGTCATTCCGTATTCAAGTCATTCACGCTCTTTACGTCCCCTTAGACATGTTAGAGCAGAAAAAAGCTCTGCATTTGCCCATAAAATATTACACATTTCTGTGCATATTAAAGAGCCCACATCTTTATTTTTTTTTTTCTTTGAGCTTTTTTTTAGAGATCAATTTATGGCTTTTATAATCATCAGGACAGGCAAAACAGACAAATGTTTGCAGTCTCTGTTTGGGAAAAGAGTCCAACTATATTTTTACATCCACACATACCCCACCAACTCCCAACCCACCCCTAGTCGAGAGTATTTTTTTGCTTAGGGCCTCTAGGGCCACCACTGACTTCTGAATGAGTGGGTAGGGCTAAACTGCTGTAGGCCAAAGAGGTGATACCGGCTGAATCATTTACTGTGACCATTTTCCTTGATACTGAGTTTGAATGAACACTGCTCTCCAATTGTATTGCATTGTTGTACTCTGAATGTACATTGTGACATGTAGAGTATGGGGGCAGTTTTTTTCATGAATGTGATGCTCTGGTTAATGCAGATGTACTGATCACGACTTTTTATGGTTGATTCCAATTTCCTGGACTGGCTGACAGCTGTTTTAATTTGACATAGTTTTAAGATAAGAAAAGATAACCCTTTATTAGTCCCACGGGTGGGAAAGTGGACAGAACAAAAGGATAATAAATATAATAAAAAATTATCCAATAAAACAGTGTAATATAAAAGAAACTTTATACCATACAAAAAATATAGAAATATACATGTATGTGTATGTATATGTGAATATATATCCAAATAAAATCAATGTCCTTAACTTTACCACATTTTATCAGCAACATACATATTAAAAGATGTGCAGGGTCATTGGTTGTTTTAGATAGTAATAAAAATGACTATTTGCATTAGAGACAACCTTTTGTTCCTTTTACTACCACTGTAAGGAAACTAGTTTCTTTACAATGCACCATTTCCCATCAACCTACGCAGACTGTTTACAGCTTACCCACTGCATTATGCAGCAATTATGCAGCAAAATCTGTGCAATTCCCCTTTAAACTGGATGAAGAGTAATAAAAAAAGGCATCTTAATCAGCTGACTTGAACGTTTTGGCCTTTTTTTAATATATTCCGAATTATGCATCACTTTTCCTTAAGGCATAGAGAAGGAATGACACTGAAGTTGACAGTGAGTCATGTGTACGATTTGTACTGTCATCGACTTCTGAAGCCTCTGAGGGGGAACTTCTGTTGTAGTTTTTAATTGATGGAGGCAGCAGCCTATCGCAGAATACACCCAATAGTGCTCATTCTGTATCGTTAGCTAATTGTCCTGCTGTAGTTTCTTTTTCCCTTCATGCAGCCTGAGTCCAGGGTGAGGCCTGTGTCAGAGACTAATTATGGTGAATGTGCATCCTGAGAGTTAATGATCAGAGACGTTCCGCCAGCAGCACTCGCTCATCCGACCATCCCTTTCTGCGCATGCAAACAGCCGGAGCGGTTAGAGCGTTTCTCCTGCCTTATCAATCTGTCTTCAGGGGTCAGTGTCAGTGTCAGTGTGTGTGTGTGTGTGTCTGTGTGTGTGTAGGGGTGCGTGTTTTCATACATTCTCAGCACAATGCAAGAAACCCCCCCCAGAAAAACGCAGGGCTAACACTCGTCATGGTCAAAGGCCTTTTTACTAGTATAGAACACTGTTAACACCTTGTATCTTTATTTTTTATTTTTTTATCACTTTTTTACTTTTTTATGTGTTTTGAAAAGAAATGAGAAATGGTCAAAAACTACTTGAAAAAAAAAAAATTACATTAAATTGCATTGTTAACATTTAGGAGATGTGAAATGTTATAGTAAAACTGTTAGAACAAAACTTTCTCCATTTCTGAAAATTACCCACTTCTCTTTTTTTGTAACATTTTATGGGGATTTGACTAATAGAAGCAGTCCAAAATGACTTGAAACAAAATCTTGTTGCAGTGACTTCTGCTGAAAGTTATTAATCTTTTTTCCCCTTCCCCTGTACAGTTGCTTTTTTGGAGATGTAAGGTTTTGTTCTCCCAGCAGTGTTATATATATCACACGTAATATATAATTTCTACATATTAGTACTGGTTTTTACATCTACATTTGCATTTACAGCATTATCCAGAGCGACGTACATCATTTTTACAAGTGCTTGTATGACCAAGCCAATCTCCTGAATCCAGCTAAAAACGACTGACTTTAAAACTGAGGCCAAGTTGCCTGTAATCTGAAGACCGATGTTATTAGTCTGAATATGCATAGTTTCTTTTTCATTCCCAAGTAAAAAGACAATGTGCGTACACCGATGGGGTACTTAAGACATACTCTAATTGGACAAAAGTATTGGGATCATTACACCAACAGGGACTTAAATGACGTTGCATTCAAATACATACACTTCAGTATGGAGTAGGTCCCCCTTTCGCAGCTGTAACAGCTTCCTCTCCTCTTGGCAGACTTTCAACAAGATTTTGGAGTTTCTGTGGGAATTTGTACCTGTTCATTCTGTAGAGCGTTTATGAGGTCAGGCACTGATGTTGGACCAGAAGGCCTGGATCACAATCTTCATTCCAGTTCATCCCGAAGATGCAGGAATGGACATGAGGTCAGGTCTCTGAGCGGACCAGTCAAGTTCTTCTATCCAACCATGTTTTTATGGACCTTCCTCTGTGCACTTGGGCACAGTCATGCTGGAATAGAAAAGGTTCTTCCGCAAAACTGTATCCACAAAGTTGGAAGCATGGCGTTGTCCAAAATGTCTTCATACATCTGTGGCAATGGGTATGACTGGAAAAACCTGAATTTAATAATATGGACGTGTGTCCCAATACTTTTGTCCATATAGTACATACGGTTTCTGCATGAATGAACATTTTACAGAGGGAGACAAAACACTGCTAAAATGCAGAGGTCTTTAGTTTACAGTAATCCTGACACAAGGGCACCGAGCGAGTACACAGCAGCTGATTGGCGGAGATCATCAAACTGTCTGTGTGACATCCGACTGGTTATATATACCTCGTCTGGTGCATATTTTTAGTCCTGGAGCATGCGCTGTGCCCACCCTCGTGCAGATTAATGAAACAGCACGTAGGAGCTGGATGTAAAGGAACTGTCACACTGTGCTTGACACATGACTGTAAACATGGCAAAGCGTATTACTCTACAGAAAGCCAGAAAAAAGCCACTACTCAGATGTTCAGGCACAATCCATATCCACAGCTTTGTCAGAGAAACACACGCTGACCTATTTTCATATCAGAGAATTCAAGGACGCCAGCGATCAGCCATTGCATCACCATTTGCCAAGCTGAATAAAACTCACAGGTACATCCATGTGGTAAAACTATCGAAATACACATGCACTCCAGCTTCAGATTTAATGTGCATGCACTATAACTGGGACTAACATTTGCATATGCAGATGAACAATAATAATGTATTATATATTATATATCAATATCAGCACCCATAACATAGTAGTGAGCGTCAGTGATGGTCTGACACAAACTTTGAATAAACACTGCATTTTCAGTTTATTCTCTCATTTTAAAACATAGGCTTAAGTCTCATTTGAAATAAATATGTTTTAATCAAACATGTAAAAACAAAAGTTACGTATCCTGTTGTTTCACTGTTGTTGTGCATCATGCAGTGCAATCAGACAGTTTACTCTTAATTTGAGAATAGCAGGGCCACCTCAATCAAGCAAATTACAACACTGTTCACGTTTAAGTCGGGTTGACTGACATTTAAGTATTTAGTGGAAATGAAAAGAAATGGAAATACTTGAAGCCCCATAATCCATCCATCCATTTTCTACCCCTTTTTTCCGCACTCAGGGTCGGACTGGAGCCCATCCCAGTTGCTACCGGCGAGGGCAGGGTACACCCTGGACAGTCGCCAGCACGTCGCAGGGCCACATACAGAGACAAACAACCACTCACACTCACACCTAGGGGCAATTTAGTGTGCTTTTTGGCGGTGGGAGGAGTTCCTGGAGGAAACCCACACGGTCGTGGGGAGAACATGCAAACTCCACACAGAAAGACCCTGCGCCCAACCCGGGAGTCGAACTCAGGACCTTCTTGCTGTGAGGCCGCCCCAAGCCCCATAATATGATTTCATAATATTGTGGTTTCACGATCCACCATTTGATTCTATTACTGTTGATCAGAGTTGTCAGGACCAGCTTTATCAAGCCCTAGATAAATCCAAGTCCAGGAAGAGTGTAGTGCAAGTCAGTAGAAACACTGTGTTTAACGGCAGCTGGACTTGGTGGAGACTGACTAGAATATTTGGAAAGTCCAAGACAAGTCCAAGATCACTGAAAAAACAAATAGAGTCTGGTCTCAAGTGATACAGTTGCACTACTCACATACTGCAATATACTTATGCAATATCCCAAGATTGCTAAGCACCTCTGAGGTACCCTCCCCACACACTGCTCTCTGGGTGCTGTGTTCCTGGCTGCAACTACTTCACTTGGTGAATAAGTTAAATGCAGAGGAAGAATTTAGTGCTGTTCACACTGTGTGCTGTGGTGTTCTCACATATGACAGAATGGTCACTTTCACTTTTTTTTTCAACAGAATTGGAGAGGAAGCACTATACAACATAATATTGGGACTCCATTACGACCGCAGCACACCATTGCCAATATTACACAGTATAGCACGACATCAAATACTGTATATTTATGTTTGCATGAATCAGGAGTGTTTTAGCAGAGCACTGATATTGAATCAGTACTTGGTGTTGGTACTGGATAAAAAATTGGATTTATACATCCATACTATTTTTTCACAGTACTCTGTTACTTGGAATATGCTGACTTTTGGGTTTGACTTCTTCTGTGTTCCAGTGAATCCATGCAGCACAGATGCATAATTCTCTAAATTTAATATATGATTCAAATAATTAGCGGCAATGCATTTCTTCAGCAGTAATCATTGGCAACAATAGGAAGACTGAAGACCAGATTGAGCTAGGAATGGAGTCTATGATTCAGGTGTGATAATTGCAGTAATTAGCAGAAACAAGGAGGTAATTGACCAACAATGGTTTTATTAATGGAGCTGATCCTATGGCTTTGCCTCCTGATAAAATAAGGAGGGTAGAGAGTAATGTGTGCTAAAAAATTCAAAATGAAAGCAAAACATTAACACGTTCAAGTCTAATGTTCTCTAACACTTAGAAGTCTATATTTATTAGCCTTTATAAATTATCCGCCACATCGAAATGTAATTACATTACACAATTACATTATAGAAATAAATGAATTCAGGACACACTGGTCTGAGAAACAAGAGAGAACAGAGGTCATCCACAGTAGTACATTATCTTTTATTTTTTGCTACCGTTTGCACCTTGGCTCTGATGTCGGTGATATTTTTTGAGTGTTGATACCATACATGAATAATGACAACAGAAAAAGTTCCACACGGCTGATATTTTCACTGTTTACCTGCTGCCACTTAAACAGAATGCATCTGTCTCATTCATTTTCAGTACCAATGTAGCTATATGTTTAAAGCGTTTAACCTTTAATGAATATTTATTTCATCGTGTCATCTTTTCATTTTTAAAAACCAAAAGTTCCACTGTTGACCATTCTGTGCCAGTTTTTTAAAATTTCAGAGCCCCCCCTTAAGGATGTAGTTACATAGTGCGACACAATGTTATTTTAAGTTTATTTCAACTTAACAAAATGACAATGTTAAGGATATAAGCAAGTAATGTGGAGTGATCCTAAAAGAAAGTGCCACTCAGCTTGGGCGGTGTCTATTTCTAATAACGTCTTTACACGTGTTGTATTGTATTTGACAGTACCTTGACCACAAATTAATCCAACTCAGCATATGTGACAGACAGAAAAATGGATTTTGATATTCTATTAGGCTTTTCCAACAGAATTTCTCTGGATGCGTCAATGGGTGAGACATACCTGAAATTAAACTAGAACATGCCTTATCTCCAGCACTAACTGATTTCTATGTTAAAATCTAAATGCTCTTCTGTATGTTATTTTGGTGCCTGGGATCGACTAATTGATATCTCACTATAATCAAGGATTTTCATGCCAGAAAATCGAGGAGATGAGAAGTTTCAAACTAACAAGCGTGCACAGTCCAGGTGTCGCGTAAGTGAAAACGTGCTGTTCCCTTATTAGGGCTGCTCTGGAAGAAACAAAAAGCAGAGGAGACGCTGCTGTGCTGGAGTTGCACTCACCACTCCCTCCTTAATTAGCCTCCTATATTGTTTCGCATAACCCTTCTCCCGTCTTAACAACCACTAGGTATGTGATCTAATCAGTCTCCATTGTGCTCTCTATTCAGTTCTTTTCCTCGCTTCTCTTGCAACCGCTCTGCATTCACCATGGAGTTTATCTCAGACTTCATCCTCTTTTTCAATATAGCATCTTTCTGTTTTCACGCTTCTTCTATGGAGCCATGCAGTAAGAAATGAACCGTAATCATTTGCTGCTGAAAGAGAAACATGTAAATCGTATGAATAAGGTGATTTTTTTTGCACCATACATTATTAACCTTTTTCAATACGTGTAATAACATAAGGTAGCCTTGAAAGGAATTTGATGAGACATTTGTGCGAGGCACCCTGAATCGGAATGTGTGAACGATTAGGACAAATGCTTTTTAGACCCAAGTTTAAAGGAGGGCTGCGAGCAAGGTTTATATCACAGCATGAAAACCCGGATCATGGTATTTTCTGTGGGTAGTAACAGTATGATATGACTAGGGCTGGCCCAAATAATGTTGGTAACTGAATCTAAATTAGTGAATTAAACTGTAGTGAATTAAAACATGCTTAATCAACAGTGATGGGTAGCAAGAACCAGTACTACACTGAAGCCATTTCCCGACTGGTCAGTACTGAAATTTGGCTACGCTCCTGGACAAATGTTGCAGCTATCAGCATTTCTGCAACATTAATGCATTCTAATATAACTGGCGTTTTAAAATGGTTGATTCGAGCGTGGACCAGTGGGAGGGACGGGAGCAGAATGCTGTGCGTCACCGCCAGACATTTTTGACCAGACATTTGTAGTGACTGGTCCTCCCTTGATACACATACCAGAAACCCAGGAAACAGTTTAGCTTTTTATCCTTTATCCTTTATCAATTCTTAATTATTTTTTTTTGAGGTCATATCAAGTCATATCTGTGTGATCCAAAAGAGTGCAACAAAAGAGTATACATAGAAACCATCACAGTCTGCGATACACTGTATTGCACGCCTGGCCAAATGGATGCTTCACGTGCCACCTGCTGAAGCATAACGAAGAAATTCTGATTTGACAGCTGCACCGTTCCTTACTGTGCTCAGACATGTGAAAGGCTACACAGATTAACATTTCTGCAAGTAAGGCAGTTGCCACTTCTGGTCTAAAACGTGCTGTCGAGTTTAAAAGATTTTAAGCTCCTGCGTAACATTCACACTATTGGCCTAAAAAGGTTTAGTGCACATCTCTGCCATTCATTTACAGTGGAGATTCAACCTCCCTGCATTGAACTGTACAGAGCAACAGTACAATGAACTACACTGCATTTCTGCAAGAAGATGCGATGTGTGATTGCACAGTTACTATGGAGTGCATAGTTGCTAATGTTACTAAGCAGTTTCTATAGTGTTGCGAGTTGGTTATTAATGGTTGCTATGGCGCTGCTAGGCGGTTACTAATGGTACAGAAGTTACATTCTGGTGCCTCCAGAACGTAGACAGCTGGTTCCACACACCACCATTGTAAACAATTCCAGAATGCAGTGTCTCAAATGAAACCTGCTCTGAAGCTGTCCTTTTACCCTTCATTCCGGGGATACTGGAAATGAAGAGGAGTTCCCCTGTAAAGAGGAGTGGGCCGCGGGGGGTGTTTGCAGATGGAGATGAAAACAGGGCACTTTAGTCAATTAAAGACTCAATTTAATTTTAGTCAGTTAAAGGAAAATAAACACATTTTTCACACACAGTGCACAGACAAAAACAGGGGATGCGCGGGGGGTGTAGGGGCCCTACGCGCAGCTCAGAGAATCAGTGAAAAAACTCTGTTGAGCACAAAACTTGCTGGACAACATAACCTGTCACACTATCAAACGTTACTGTCCTTTAGACACATTTTTAGACACAGATCAAAGTTAAGAGCCTCAGATCGGCTAACAGATCTGGCCAGCAGCTTGCTATCTAACTAGCAGCGCTGAAAAAAGCGTTCATGGGCCATTTATTTTTTATGAACAGTGACATACATCTTTCTTTTCATAACTGACCTGAGCTTTAGTGTCTTAAAGGCTACTTATGAGGCTGCTGTGTCTTTAGCTCCGCAGGACAGATTTGCTGCTCCTCTTTGTTGCTTTGTGGCCGTGACTTTATTCGCTTTCATACTGGCATACCTCTCCTCTTGCAACTATCTGAAAGCGAAAGAGTTAAATGGCTTTCATTATTGCTTTCAAAGAAGCTCAGTCCTTAAGAAGAAAGACTAAGGGTAGTGGTGGAAATGTCAGAACAAGCGACCACCTGCTGTGAAATGTTCTTTCTTGTAAATCTCTTGTGCCTGAAAGTGTTAAACATGCCCTCAATATCACTTCGCATTGTGCGATTTGAGACCATTGACTTCACAGAAAGCACAAGGATGCAAAAAAAAAAAAAAAAACTCTCAATGGAAAATGTAAATGTGCAAGAAAGTCGCGTTCAAAGGATGAATGGAAAGTTAATAGTCAAGCCCCTTTATGGTTACTATGCAACTATTACTTGCCTCTACATTCCTCTATGAAGGAACTGAAGGGGGAAAAGGAAAGCAATGAAAGATTATGAAGGTCATAAAATCCACACAACTTCTGAACGTTCTTTCCACAAAGCTTGAGAAAGTTACACAGATACCTCAGAGAAACTATATGAAGTCTTCTGAAGTGTCTCCATCAGAGGGACAGCTAGCTCTAGAGGTGCTGACAATGCCACTGATGTTTTTATGACTTAAAACAAAATATGCCATTGTTCTTACTTCCTCTGAAACCCGGGAGCTAATAGTTAAAACTAAGCAAAAAAAAAAAAAAAGGTCTCCAACCTCTATCTCTGTGATTCAGCAGCGTGGCTTTTCTCATCTTTTCTCAGCGGGCCTCGGATTACCCCAGAAATAGTGGCATTAGCTTCTGATTTTGGCTCCCAGTGATGACAGATGTCTACCTCTGCCCTCCACCGGCTGTTCAATAACTTTAAATTTCAGAAAGGCATCTCCACTTAAACCACCGACCGGGTAGGAGTCGTTTGGCTCTGGTCCAGCCTGAAATAATCTCTGTGTGGGATTTTTCCGACCCGCTCTTGGTCTCAGCTGTGTACTGGAGGATGGTGGAGAGGGCCGCAGTGTGAAACATGCTGTCTGTCAGATGCGTGCTAGAGATATCTCATTTAACTTGCTCTGTAGGTGCTTTTTTTTTTTTTTTTAACAAAAAAAGAAAAGAATTTATGATGTCATTATTTGCTTCTGTTCTCCTAACCTGCAAAACCTTTCTGATAAAACGGCTTTATTATTTAACAATGCACCCGTTTGTATAGTTGCATTATGACATATAGTTACAACAACTTTGTATTTGCATTCTGTATCAACAAGCACTTAAAAGGACGTTTTGATGGAATATCTTGTTATAAAAGTAATTCATGCGATATTGCACTAGCGATGGGAATTCAGAAATGATAACCGAACCCCATTCTTTTTTTTTTTTTTAATGCTTTCGATATGATGTTGCAGTTATTTGGGATTCATTAGTTTGAACTGCACATTATTTCTTCAAAAGAAAACTTGTGCACTTTGTTCAGCTCACTTCAGACTTCTAACTGAAGCAAAACGGAAGTGTGACTTGAACAAATGTACATATTACGTATACAAATGACATTTTAAATAGCCTTTGTCCTTGCAAATAATGCAGAGTGTTTTACAATGACAAGTAAATATTATGTTAAAATAACCCACTGGTATAATAGAGTGGTGCTTCTTATTCCTGTCTCAAAGACTCAAAGCCCATTCTCCCATTAGCAGGTTATCTATTACACTAAGTCCATTCCACACGGGCCTATTAAACAAAATTGTGTGGCCTCACCCAGCAGATTTGCAATTTTATAACAAATAAATAACAACACACAAAAACAAATGGTCCATCTACACTGCCAAATAAGTATGGTAGCACCTCCATTCTCACATTTTGCCAGCATCAGTCACACAAGCTCTGTTACATGAACATTCCAAACAAGGCTCTGCATAATCATAATGTGGTTCACCACACATTCCATTAGGAAATGGGTTAAAATTTCACTCTCCTCTCCAAACTCTTGGGATACAGCGCATCTGATGTATAAATTCTGCACACACAAAGCCGTGATAATTTTTTTCCAGAATTTCAGGTTGCTAAGCTATGTTAGTAGTAATTATTTGGTGTTTAGAGGTGGGTTTCTGTGAAATTCACCTATAACGACACTAGTTCATTTAAATAAAGAACTGAAATTACTACTACCATTTCTATTACTAATTATGTATAGAAACGTATGATATTTTTTATTTATTAGAATTTACTGTATTGAACATTTGAAACATTCTATATTTTGACTACTCTGTAATTTAATAATAAAGTCGGGCCTCTGTGGGACAAATAGGGGAGTAAAAGTGTTTCACAACAGTGTAATTGCAATTCTGTTCAAAATATTGTCAGAAATGCAGTTGTGAACCCACTACCATCAATAGAATTGTGAGTGTATTGCTACACAGCTTGTAGCAATACTATTTTAAATGCAAGTTCTGCCAGACAGTATACCGTATGCTGGATGAGGCATTTGGTGCCACCAGGCCTTTTCTGCAAATCACTAATGTCACAAAAATCAGCAATGGAATCAAAATACGTTTATCAAAACTCTGACCTCTTGTCATACCGAGAAGGAACGCACAGTCTTCAAGAACAAATGCAAATACAGCAGAAACCTTAAGCAAACAAAAATGTTTCACACTAGCATGCAGCCCAATCAGCTGCATCATCCGTCACACTTTATAGAAGTATGCAACCAGCTGAATTTCGAGACATTAGGTTAATCATAGCCATTGTACCATATGTGCAGTAACTAGGCCAATGACCTGTGTTCCGTTCTCCATATCCAAAATTAAGCGTAGCGTTCCAAATCAGACCGTTAAGCCTCTGAGCATTTGAGTCATTCAGATTCACAACCCACATGCAGGGCGGAGGACGTTTTTGAGCCATTCCTCATTAGCATAGCATGTGCAGTTGAGTCCTAATTACGCGGCATCCAACTTCATTTGTTCTTGTCGGTGTCGAATAGAATGGATGATAACCCAACATCACTCAACTTGTAGAGGAGCTGATCAAAGTCATGTGGACATGCGCCGGTCCATACATTATTTATTACCTACACAGAGAACCGTGAGCATGTATATTCATGGGGCCAGACTGAAGTATGGCTTTATATAACAAACATCACAGCAAATATGGGGAGTCTGGCTGCACTGCTATATTAGCTTTCCCTAGGTTTGAAGTGGCTAGGCTGTCCATCTAAATGCTGCACTATATCTGTCTTAGAAGAACTCTAGAAAACCTTTTACAGGGTCCCAGCCAAAGGTTCAAAACTTGTGGTTAGTGTTTTGAGTATGTGATATTGTGTCCAGTTACTGGACATGGCTATGAAGAAAAGTAACAAGATGATGTTTTAATTCAAGAATTGTATTGCGATGATTTTCACAGTAAAAAAAATTAGCTCTAGTAATAAATGGCTATGTTCCAAGTGAATAGCGTCTGACCAATATATAATTTGGTTAACAAAGTCAAAATTAAGTTTATATTAGCAAAAATGTCACCAATAGGGAGTTTATGGCTAAGCATTATCATATTCAATGATTACATGCCAAAATGGTAGCATTACTTGTAATGTAAGTTAATACATATTTTATTTCAGGCAGTTTTGGAACATTTCTATACTGTTCCATTTGTATTGAAATGTTCCAACAGACATCTGTTGTACTGGAACAAATTATTACTGTCCAAAAAAAAAGTATCCCTAGTGATAATGTCTTTCTTTATTTTATTAACTTTATATTGAGTGCTGTGCCTGAGTATATTGCATGCCATTTAACCAACAGCTTTTTACTTTATTACTTGGTTAGTCACTTCTATGTCTGTACAAGTGAAAGCGTATTTGGAAGTTTGTATTAGTGCAAGGCATAATACCACATAGTGAACAGAGTGCAAGATCGTACACAAATGGGCCTTGACAACCCTCTACAAGGCTTTGTGGTTGAGAGTGGTGCAGCTCCCATACCAGGCCGTGATGCAACCTGCTAGTGATAGTGAGGCTCTTCATAGTGTCGCTATGGAATGTTCTGAGGATGTGAGGGCTCAGCTTAAACCTCTTCAGTCAACTAAAGAAGAATACACATTGCGGATCTGTACATTTGAGATTAAATATAATACAGTATTAGAGAGAGTGGTGCGTAAAGACACTGAGCAGTTGCGCCTTCATCAAAAGCATCTGTATCTGCACCTTCATTAAAAGCAATGGTTTGGATGTACAGTGTGCCCTTGTTCTATGTGGAACATGCTCCAAAAGATTTGGCGGGGGTGTGGGGGGGGGTGTTTCAGTTGGCCCCTACTCACATCTAGCTATTATTTACATACTCCAAGTAAACAGCCAAAACAACTATTAAATTATTCTTTTGTTCTATCAAATCCATTTTAAAAACTCATAAACATACTCCTCCCTATTCCAGTGGCCCATCATATCTTGTCGTATTTATTGTCAGACAGTGTCCACAATGCTTATTAATATTTAATCTCTGCATAACACAGATAACAAAATATGTAGTGTCCACGGATAAGTCATTATAATACTGCCTCCGGGAAATTTCCATTTATATGTCCTCATATTTACAATGAGTTATCCTTCAGCAATCATGCTTATAACATGTGAATGTCCTTTTCCCCATGTTTCCCCCTCTTGGTTATCACCCTGCCAGGAGAGTGCGACCTAAGGAGAACAAAGCTACTCGGTACCTCTTGGAAACGGAAGCAACACAGCTGATGGTAAATAATCTGTTTGTCGGAAGATGGGCGGCCCACGCAATCCCTCCCTCCTCCAGTGATCTGGCCTGTCCAGACGGACATCAGTGTATGGATTAGGATTTTTTTTTTCTTTTTTTTTCATTCCCTCCCTCGCCTGCTCTAATCTGCAAGCTGCTCATCCATGAATCAGCCATGCATTCGCTGAAGGCAATATTGGATTGGGCAGCCACAAACATCCACTAAAGTGTTAGTTTCCACCCACTGGACCAGACAGACAATGTAATGGATTCAATGAAATCTATTGGTTAGTGATTGACCTGTCCATTTGTACTTGGGATGGATGGAGTTTTGATACTGATAAACATTTACTGCCTTTTAATTGTATGTGATGTCTCAGAATGTTAATAAGTGAATAAGTTTTTTTTTTAAAAAGGCAACACAAAAAAAATGAGCGTAACTGATCAAGAACAAACCATGCAGAGTCTTTTAAAGATATCAATTTATTGGATAAGGAAAAACAAGGCAGCCTTTAAAACAAATATTTTAAAATACTGTAATTGCACATAAATTACTCTTAATATTTTTTTACCGAGTTGTTGAGTTTAATCGAGTAATCGTGACAACCCTTGGAGGTTTCTCACAGCAGTCATTAAGCAACACCACTTTTATTCATAATACATGGCTCTCATAATCCGCATTAGGGAATAGGAGGAAAAGAGTCGGAAGAGATTTTAATGGAACTCACTTATAAAGCCTGTCAAGTGATGGCTGATTCTGGCTCTTGATTATCCTCTAAGAAATGTACAGTTGTCCCTAGGGATGCACTGATTCCACTTTGTCCCTTCTGATACTTCAATTCTCGATTCCCAAGTATCTGTTGATATTGAGTACCGATACTAGTACTAACTAAATCTGACCTTACTGCTGGATAGGGGCCTATAAATCCTGAGCTCCTAGGATAAGCCAAGGCTTAAATCTTTTGTTATCCCAAGATACCGCTACATATATCTCTTTTGTATATTTCTATGCTAACAATATTGTGACGAGCCGGCATATCACATTGGCTCCCATGAGCCTTTGTGGGGCGGGTGAGTGGCCAGTTGGCCTGATTATTTGTGTTTTGGGGGACATTTGAGGGGGATAGATGTATGTTATTGTGATTGTTTTGTGTGGTTTATCTGCCGGAGGGTAGTGATGCACGAGAGGGTTGGGGGTTTTGGAGTTGCGAGGTTGTTCTGAGGCTTGCCAGTTGGTGGCGCAGTACACCCTGCTGTGAGTCTGTATTGGAGACTGTGAAGCTGACAATAAAAAGGACTTGCTTGAAGATCAGCGTGTCTTTGCATTCTCTCTCTCAGGCTCGCCACAATATGTTTCTTGCTTCAAGTCAAACAAACAGCACATATGTACACATCACTAAGTAGTGCATGTCAGTAAATGTGTCATGGTATCAGCACTCTCTATTGCCAATTCTGATACCGTATTTAAACGGGTGTCAATACCGATACATTATTGGTGCGACACTAGACATAATCTAACTGAGATTGTGACTGTGTACAGCTGTAGCTAGCATTGTTAAATGATTGTGATATAGAATTACAACAGCTGGTTTAGGCCTCAGATCCATAATTTAATCAGTAATAGGTTAACAATTTGGGCACCACTACTGTTAAAAATCACATTTAAATATTTAGATTGAAACAACAAACCACATGAAAAATAATATTGATTACCAATTGTTAATCTGCACTTTTCAAATATGATGCATGCTGCGTGTTCATTTTATTATAACTTCATTCTCAGTGTTATATAGCTTTATTAATGACTGACATCACCAGCATCTCTCTTTGCCCAGACACAAATAAACCTATAGATTTTTTGCACGTTAACTGAAACTGAAAGTTGTCAGGTTATGGACCTTTAGACCCAGGAACATGTAAAATCTGAAACATGTGAACCATTGAAAGAGTAATTGGTTCTTTAAAGAACATTTTTTAATAAATGGCTCTATACGGCACCAAAAAGGGTTCTGCTATTACCTTAAATAACCATTTTTTGCTACTATGTAGAACTATTTTCAGCAGTAGTATTTTAGAGTCGTGCATCTGCAACAGCACCTGCTGTGTAATGCTGGGAACAGTGATTACTTTGGAGAGGTAGTGTAAATGTATTTATACTACAACTCTAATCATTTCTAAAAATGAACGTCTGAGCCACATAACACTCCAAAGCATTTTTACAAGTGCTCTACATTTTCTCTGGTTTAAAATTTCCCCAGATATTCAGCCTAAAAGCACTTTAAATTCCATTTAGAGGATTTGATGAAATTCCATTTTCATTTTATGGCACATCAAGCTTATGGTAAAATGAGATGTTCAATGATTCATGCCCTTGCTCGAGTGTACTGCACTGCACTGAGAGAAGGGAAAAAAAGGTATTTCTTGGAAAGACAAGAACTATTTTGCTTCTTTTCGCCTCACTGGCTTAATTACAAACTAAATTACGCTCATCCTACACAATAATCTTTAATTCACTAAAACCTTCGCAAAACAAAAGCCTCTCCGCCGACGTTACGAAGAGCAGAGAGCAAAATCAAACGGAAGGAGAGAGCCAGAGAACATTTGAGGCGTTTTGAAGCAGCGCTTGGCCAACTTTGTTCGACTTCCAAAGGCCATTTGAAGTTCATCTGGCCCTGAAGTGAATGTTCTTGGTTCTCTCTCGGACCCATCACTGCGAATAAGGCAAATAGAGAGGCAGTGAGAGAGCAGGCATTTGGCATAATGGCCAGAAATCCTCTGCATTATTTGTTGTGCGGAAGCTTTAAACCCTCTGGGCTTCCCTCTGGACCTGAAACAGCCGAGCAAAAAGTCATCTCAAGTGTGGGGCTATTTTGATGTCTGCCAGTTAATAAAAGATGGTAATGGGTTCTTTATTTTGAACATTTTTTTCTGAAATAATCAACAGAAGCTGTAAAAGTAACTGCTGGTCTAACACCACAAAATAAGCTGTGTGCTTCTTTAACAATGCATGACAAGTATAGGCCGCACCGCCTCCGGGAATGAGAAAAGTGTTGTTTCAACTCAGGAGAATGTTTTTTGTCAGGTAAGCAGAATATGAAATGATAAGGAAAGGAAAAGCGATGCAGGTAGAAATGCAGCTCGCGGAGCTCCTTTGCATTTGGTTAATGTTCAGTGGCTGTGGGCTGAGAAAACAGCACGCTCACAGACTCTCAGTCTGAAGGTGTTAGTGACATGGGAAACACCTTCAGATCGAGATTTGAATGTGCGTATTAATGCAGTACAGGCCGACACAGGGTGTGCCAGATTTCTTGCTCATCTTGAAGATCACAATCTGCGATTGAAAAAGCTTCTAAATCCCCTTGATATGATGAAAGAGATAAATTCAGTTATTTGTCTGCTTTTATTTATATCTGCACATGGGCAGACAAGACCAAACAAAACAACGCAGAATAGTGAATGATGGTGTGATCTCAAGATTATAATCCCTTTCTCTTTTTGTCCCATTTCATCCCAATTCTATAATATTCTCAACCAAATCAAAAGAAATCTGTTATACCTAACTGTACTCCAAGTCCGTGTTACTGGAGTGTATCCCAACAAAATTCTGTCTCAATGGAGTGTATCCCAACAAAATTCTTTCTTTCTGGGATGTAGCCAACAAAACTCTGTCACACTCAACTGTACTCGACACAAAATTCAGTCTTTTTCAGCTGTAGCCCCTACAAAATGATTCCTTACTCCACTGGACCCCTACAAAATTATTCCTTACTCTACTGCACACCCCCACAATTATGTAGCCCAACAGGATTGGCCCATGTCTTTTCAATGGGATGACATTTGTGATTTATGTACAAAAAAGAGTCACAAATAATATTCACATGACTATGTTCCAGTCTCTCTTCATCCCATATACTGTTACTTTAAAACATAAATATCCTTGTTCTTATAAAACAAGCAGTCTAGAGCACCTGGTAGTCTAGTGGTTAGGGTGTTCGCCCTGTGTTCAGGAAGTTGTGGGTTCATTTCCCAAGACTGCTAAGCACCACCGAGGGACCCTCCAGCAAGGTACCGTCTCCACACACTGCACCCTGGGCACTGTGTTCCTGACTGCCTGCTGCTTCACTTGGTGAGTGGGTTTAAATACAGAGGAAGAACCTCATGCTATTTGCGCATAACAGAATGGTCACTTTCAGTCTGGCCAGAAACAGTCCTTACAACATTATCATAACTAGGTGGAGTTGAACTGCTCAGACTGGTACATTATATATAACATTTGGTACATTATATTTGTGTATATATAATATAGACTGGAGATGGAATAACAGTGTTTACACTATATTAAATAAACCCTTTTATTAAAAAAAAAAAAGTAAAGAAAATCCAGTCTTCCATGGTATTGGCCCTTTAAAATCAAGACTTCTATCTTGTGCTCAGACACCAGACAGAATTTTCTAAAAGGAACAGGCTTTATTTATTCTTCAGGTTAAAATGACCATGCTGTAATTGCCTTCTTGATTGAACAGAAACAACGTGTATCAATAAGGGCCGGGTTTTGCAGGTGCATTTTGAGCACACAATACACAGAATCAGCCGCCAGACAGATTTTATTCTTCTTTAATGGCCGAATCATTTGCAGTCCATTGCTCCAGATGTATAGCGAGAGAGGGAGGCTGAAAATCCTCAATGCAAGCCTCACAGTTGTTTTATCCTAGCTGTCCACTGTTGCTCTCTCTGAAACGGTAGCAGTCCACTCTTAAACATAAAGGTTCGAAATGGGTTCTTGGCTTGAGCAAGCTGTTCCATGGAGGAAAAAAAATATACATGTGGTACAAAACCTTTCCATTATGTGGAAATTTTGTGAAATATAATAATGTTCTTCAGACTTGTACAAGCACTTTACACTATAAATACATTTGCCAAGCAATTATGCGATGATTAAAACACTGACTTTATTATTTTGAATTTACTGTTTTCGTGAATGTTTTTGGTCAAAATGCTCCCCGCCCATACTATAAAACCACTGGTTGGTTAGATTGGTCATTCGTGTATCGCAGCCTTCTCTGATGGCAGTATTCCAAAGGCCAGTACCATGTAAAATGATGCACTATATGTGGAAAGGATAGTTTTCAAATTGCACTGATTTCAAGTATTATACGCCGCTGAAAGGAAACATCCAAGGTGTTAATCTGAAATAAAACTTATTTCAAATGCATCTTGGCCATAGGAACGTATTCAAGTTTTAGCATACAGTATGAATGCAAAAAGGGAGAAAACCATTAGCATGGCCATCTTTTGCTAATCTTATTTGTTTGTTCCATCAGAAATAACAAAATCTACAATCTTCTTTACAGTTCAAATACGCTCTTTTGTAGAGATTTCCAAAAAGATAACAGGACTGACAATTTCTTTCTTAGTCTGTGCAAACTATTAACCAATTTAGGAACTGCTAATTACATTTTGGATTACATTTTGTTAATAAAATTGTTGTTCTACATTTTTCATAGTGAATATAATTAATATTCATATTTACCTTATTAAGTATTTATCATATATTAACTAATAAAAATACAGAAAAAAACATTTTTTCAGCTCTCCACATTATAGGTCGTACCAGTTAATTGATTATTTATATGATTCACCCACTATTTTTCGTAGCCTAAATTCTTTGCAGCCCGAGACACCCAGTTCGCTCTCCTCACCACTAGGGGAGCTCTTTGGCATCATGCTAGGCTTACTTACAGTGATTATCACTATATAAGGAGTGGTTGTTGGAATATTGCTTTGTGATGTTTTGCTAAGTTCCTGGTGGAGTGTTTCTTATCATCTTTCCTGCCTTTTGTGATTTGACCTTTCTTTGTACTTCAGTTTGTGCCTCCAGCCTTGCTCTGACACTGCTGTTTATGGGTTTTGACTTATGCCTTGTTTTTGGACCTGCATGTGGATGTTTGTGCTTCTCTGGCTTTGCCTGATCTCCGCATTATATATGCTTGGATCATCTCTGTCATACCTGTTTGCCTGATGCTGCCCTTGGACTGTCTGTACGTGTAGATCATGTTTTTATTTGTAAATCCCAAACCACAGCTTAGCCTGCGTTTGATCAGTTCTTCTGCAGCCTTACTCCACTATTTTGATAATATTAATAATGTACCCCCCTTTGCTGCAGCCTCTACTCTTCTGAGAAGCCTTTACACTAGATGTTGGAACATTACAGTGAGGATTTGACTGCATTCAGCCACCAGAGCATTCATAAGGTAAGGGACTGATGATAAATTAATAGTTCTGGTAATGGGTGCAACCCTAAAGTCGCTGAAATCACTAATAAGAAGTGATGTCTGGATACATTTGGACATACAGGGTAAATTATGCAGGCCAAGCATTGCACCAAATAACACTTTTAGCACCCAAGTGGAATCCAAGTATGGATCTCAAGATTGTAACCACAAAACCACTGAAAGGAAAAAAAAAACAACGCTGAATGAGGTTTTCTGCATTGCACTCACATGTCATATCCAATTTATGACCCATTCGACTCCCATGTAGCGTACACATAACTGTGTTGGAATCGTAAGCCTTTCGCCCTGATGATTTCCTCTTTTCTTTCCTAATCATTTTATGTAACTGTGTTAAATGGGGCATCGAGCCATAGGCCAATGATTGGTGGAAGAAAAAGACTGCCACATCCCCTATCCCTGCCAATATCTATTCTCCCTCGCTGCGAGTCAGGCCCAGCTGTCGCAGGCAGACGAGGACAGGAAAGAGAGAAGAGACTGCGATCAGCTCTCGGAGCACAGAAATGAAACTCCATACTAGGGTCCTGCTGCAGGACCAGGCCAATCCAGGGCAGATCCCACACAGCAATGTCACAAGGCATCAGTATAAGTCCATCATTTACCAGACGAAGCTAGAGCCGTACTCAATTAATTACAGTGATGCATATTTTATATTCTCCGACCGGTCTCTCTTACAGTAGGAAACAAAGCCTGACGGACCCCCAAGGAAGCCATTTAGTTTTTTTTCTTGCCTGTTTGGGTATTTTGGAAAACAAACACCCCATTACTTGATTACAGAGCAGTGTTTTTCAGGCTTTGAAAACGTGTTGGTATTTTTGAATTAGTATGAATTAATATTGTACACTAACGAGCTCATTATTCCCGCAGTTCATTTTGTCAGCTCCACTGAACATATAGGTACACCTTGTCGTTTACAATTACGGGCTGTAGTCCATTATTTTCTGCATCTATGGTTAGCCTGGTTTATCCTGTTCATCAGTGGTCAGGACCCCCACAGGACTACCAATGAGCGGGTACCACAACAGAGTCACTGCTGTGTGGAGAATGATCCACCAACCAAATAATAATTGCTCACAGGCGGTCTTGTGGTGGTTTTGATCATTGTTGACCATACTGTGAGCATCCTGACAATATCGGAGGAGCAGTTCTTGTGACTTTTTTGTTGAAGTGATACCTTTTGCCTGCAAATTTAAATACATTTTGGTCAAAATAATGCATTTTATTCTGCTAATGCACAGTGGTTCCTGAGGAGAGTATGTCTTCATTACCTACTATACTATGATCCTTGACCCTAGAGCCACTGCACAGCAAGCAGAAATGTGTCTGCTCAACCTTTGAATGACGAAATATCTCTGCAGTATTCTTCTACATCTAAATACAGGCAGAGCAGAGTCTGTTGCACTTAAGCATTCCAATCCAAACTAACTCTCTAATCATGGACCTATGAACCCTCTTCCAGCTGTTAAGCTGAATGGATGGCCTGAGCTAGCGTTCAGCATTGCCCTATTTAGTTAAGTTAGCAGTGAAGCAGTTTTCAAGTGATTTTATGGATAATATGTTTGCTACAGAGTATGTGAGGGGGGAAAAGGAAAACCTACTCACATAAAGAAATATTAGACGGGTGTGAAAACTGTCACCAGTCAGAGAACGTCCTCTGGCCTTACTTCATTGTTAGATCGTAGCTAGAAATAAAAAGGTTGAAGCCTTGAATCATGGAAAAGAAAACTTTCCGGTCACAGTGAGGTATGGGTTGCCTAGCAAGTGCACCCACTGGAGCTGGACAGAAGTCCTTACACGTTAGATTACCTACAAGATTAATTAGGAAGCGACCAATAAATCAACCAATCACTATTTGATTCCCAGTGCTTGGGAATAATTTTATTCTAGTCATTCTGGGATCCCTAAAATAAGATTGTGAATAGGAGCAATAGTCTTAAAAAATAAGGTTTGGTCAGATGCAGCTCTATGACAGATCTGTTTACTGGCATCAATCATGTATCTTTACTGTTCTTTGCTGAATAATTAAACTCTTTACTAAATCCTGGCCACTGATCATTCATAGGTTACTGCAAAACATCAACATGCCAGAGGGTTCCTGAGCGGCATGACCATCTACGCATTGACTGTTTCGTCAGGAGGTTGTGAGTTCAATTCTCATTCATAAGCATTTCTTCTTGGGTGTTCTCCGAACTCCTGTCTAATAACTTTGTGTTAGCAGAAGTTTGAAAAGGTATAGTGGGGCACCTTCACCCTCCCAGTTCGGTAGTATAGCAGGTAAATCTGGCCAAAACCAAATCAGTGGGGAGGAAATGGGTTTAATAAAAGTCAAAAACACCACTGATAAACTAACATTCCACATTCCATTGTGGTGATACAGAGATCAGCATTCTTGTATATTTTTGAAAGTTAAGACCTGAATGAAAGCCTAGCTCTAATAGTCATGGTTCTCCACTGGGTCGAACCGATTGTTAAATTCCTCATATCTCAAATAAACTCAGAAACAAAGTAGTCGTGCACTGTATGTTCTACTTCGTTAAATATGGAGTATGTTACGGGTACTTCAATAGAGGGATCTCCTGCTAGATCATATCCACCAAACCACTGATCACACCCTAGTACTACACTAGGCTCAGAAATGTTCAGGACAAGCCCTCATATGCATTCTTTATTCCATTTAAACCTTTGCCTTCACTGTGTACATGGCTGAAAAACATGATGTAATACTGAAGTAGTCAAAAGGCACAAACAGTAATGTACTCAGCCGAGCACATTAAGAACATCTGTGCTGGACACTGAGCTGCCGCTTGGACAAATCTAGGGCAGAAGAGAGTTTGAAGCACAATGAGTAGACGCAGGATTGTTGGAGGTTCATTAAATAGTGTAGCTCAGCACTGTGACCTCTCTGAATTAACCCTGAATGCAAGGAGAGAATAAAATCAATACTAAATACCCTTGGGAGATCGATGAACAACCCCTTTTAACTGCATAACGAGAGCAAAAGGAAGGATAAGAGCCATCGCCAAAAGAATGATTGCTTTCTCCTCATGTCATTAGCTGCATATTTGACAACTGTGGTTGATGGTATGGGCCCTACTGAGAAAGTGACCGAAGTGACCAGGCACCACCCTATCATTTATTTCATTATCAGTCAAAAGGACCATTTCAGTACAAGGTATTTTCATCATTTTCTGTGCCCGGTACAAAGCAGGAAACAAATGTAACAAGTAATGCAAGAAAGTATTTTTGATCGTCTATCTATATTACGGTTCCCATTTGTTTCAGGAGACTTTTTTTATTTTCATTTTTCTCAAATGATATTCTTTTTTTTTTTTTTTTTCCCTTCCTCGTTAATCGCTTCTTTAACAGCTACATATTCTTCCAGACCCACAGGGTTGAGTCATCTTCTCACAGTGGATTATGAACAGAATGCTTGGTATTTTCAGATGTGAAGCAAAAGTAGAACAAGATTTACTCCAAAAGATAAAAGCTTTAAGTGCTGTTTGCGTAATGATGAGACTTTGTCTGCCATGTTTTGCACAGTTACAAGTGCTGTTGTCCTCTTAATCATTAAAAAAAAAAAAATTACTCCAGTTTTGGAAATTTGTTGTTTGTTTTGTTTTGTTTTTGAACATGAGAACGAAATGTGCAAGGCAGATGAGGTGTGCGTGGGTGGAGGTTTGTGTGAATGCTGGTGTTTCTTTGAAGGGGAGCGAGATGTCAGTGAAAGCTTTGGGAGCAACTTTAGCTCGGAGGACACAGTTGCAACTGGTTAAGTTAAAGACTGGAAATATGGAAGCATAATCGCTTGATGGTATGGGGCACAAAAGTAAAGACTGGACAAATAAAAGAATGATAGATTTGATATACTTAATATATTTCAAATGTTTTGTTTTGCTTTCAGTGTGTGTTTGTAACACTCATAAATGAATGCCATGTACTTAATGGCCATTTGGACTATAAATTAAATTAACACTGACATTAGTACACTCCTCTAACAAAAGTTCTCCATACTGATTATCCATTAAAGAAATTCAGGGTAAACTCAAAATCCTGAACATGTCCTGCTTAAAGCTATTTACTTTTTTCTCATTTTATCATGGACTGTTATTTCTCAGTTAATAATATATGAAAAGACTTGAACCACAGTAAAAGTAAAACTGTTCTATCCGGTTTCTTTAAAATAGTTAGACTTGTCAGACAGAACAAGTGCAAAAATCATTTTAAATGGTCCATCAAAGCCTGAGCAATCTATATTTCCCATCCCAGAGATGCTTCCGAAGTTAAGAAGCTCAAAGACCCTCCTAAGCAATGCCCTGGCCCACAAAGGGATACGCTAACAGGCTTCCTATGTTCTGCTGCTGGGAGAAGTACAAAGGCAGCAAGCTAGCAGCATCTAAAACAGCTCTAGGTGGAGCACCGTGAATCCAGGACACTACATGTATTTTTTTTTTTTTTTTTTTTTGATAGCATGTGTATGATTCTGGGTTCCTTCACTGTGAGTCCAATTCACAAATAGAAAGCTTCGATAAAGCTACAGGACATGGTGATATATGCATAAAATGTCAAATTGGAGGTTTTACTCTGATCTGAACATCACAAGCACACAATTACACCAAGGTAGATTGCATTTATTTATGTCTGTTTTTTTTTTTTTTTTCAAAGATACACACAATACAAAAAGATGTTCTCACACACCTGAAGTGTATATTGCTCTAACAGAATGAATCTATCCATCCATCCATCATCTGAGGTACTTATCCTAACTAGGGCTGTGAGGGGTGCTAGAGTCTATCCCAGCACTCATAGGGTGAAATGTGAGAAACACCCTGGACAGTTCCCCAGTCCATCATGGCCAGACACACAGATAAACACAAGGGGCAGTTTAGCGTCTCCAATTCACCTCACATGCATGTCTTTAGACTGTGGGAGGAAACCAGAGCTACCCACTCAGACATTAGGAGGTCATGCTAACTCCACACAGAAAGGAACCGGGCCCCCCCAGCCAAACTCAGGACCTTCTCACTGTGAGGTGACAGTGCTAACCACTGTACAATCATGCTGCCCCATAGGGCTCTATATATAGGTTACTGAAATGTGAAGATCAGTTTTCAGTGCAGCACAGAATTGGATGTCCAGGCACACAGTACTGTAAATGGAAGATGCTACAGAAAACAAAGCCTGCTGTGAACTATGAAAAAAAAAAAAGTTTAATTTATAAATCGTAACTGCAAGAATCCTGTCTTCGTCAAGAACATTTTAAGAACCATTACAATGTCTGCATTCAGATCATGGTGAATAGTGCCTTCTTTGCTCTAATACAGCAGATTAAACCAGCCAACTAATTAACAAGCCTTTTCTGAGCTGAAGTGGGGATGTTCGAGCAGGTAAAAAACAACACTTCACCTTTCCATGGAGTTTCTATTTCATTATATAAAGTGAGATACACAGGGCAAGGCGGTGGCCAAAATGACTGATTAGCTATCTTGCTTGAGTATCTTTACCTTACAGCCAGTTATAATGATGTGAAATGATAAACTGTCTTTACATGCAGGCAAGTTTTTTTCATTTCTCTAGAGATTGTGAAAATTTAAGTCAAAAACATTTCTGCTGACCAGGTCAAACTAAAGATAACGATAGCTGCTTAGTAAATAAATATCATACATTGTTCAGTGCTACTTTTCTTTGTTTTTTGTTTTTTTAGATCCTCAACCTCAATAAACGTATTTATTGAATTCACCTCGGCCCAACTGATTTTCTGCATATTGAACTGCAATACCGCTCTTAAAATTTAATGACTATGGAAAATGATCATCTTAAATAACTGAAATAAGCTTGTGATTAGATGATTATGTAATTACTGTGAAAGCTCTACTTCTTCTTACTACTAAAATACAAGCCGGAAGCTATTGCCTCGCTTGAGCTCAAATAAACAAACATGAATTTCTGCTGTCCTCTAAAGGTGTTATAGCACTAGTCAGATGTTTTGTCTACTGTCTTTTGATTCCTTTCAACGTAACCGTATTTATAAGTGAAGCTTTCATCATAAAACCTTAATATCATAAAACTAATATATCAGTCGGGCCTAGTTTCAAGCAAAAAAAAAAAAAGCATTCGTTCCAAGAACTTTGTTCAGAATTTAGGGGCTCACTACCAGGAATTCTGCATTTCTATTAGGGCTATGACTCCTCAAAACATACCACTTGGACACCAACGACTTCTCAGTTCCAGCAATTCATTACACAGATAGTCCTGTCAAGGCTTTCCTGCTAAATTAGAGTTGGCCAAAGGGCTCTAAGTCATGGGCACTTAGAAGACAAGTATCAATCTGAGCAAACAAACAAATGGGCGTCATGCAGATGCTGTAGCTCGCATGATGCATGGGTCAGCGAGCACGTGGCTGCAGGTGGAATTCAGCGGAGAGCACAGATGTCTGCGCAGGGACGCCGCTGACAGCTAAGACATTAGGCGTGATGCTGCATCTAAACTCGAGATGACACACCGACTTTTCCCCCAATTTCCTGGCAAGGTGATTGCATGAGGCATCCGTTTTATGTTGTGTGAGACTGGCCCGTATCTAACTGGTCACTTCTCTGAATGACCATGTTTACAAGAACACCAATCCTTCATGAAAAGAGCCAAGAGCTGTGACTGCTCAGCGCACGTGTAAACGTTGTGCTCTGAAATGCATAACATAGTTTCATTTATGCAATCACACTCCTGATTTACTCGTCTGCTGCGCATCCACACATGCCATCTCGTCGTAAGCACTCAGACACAGGGCACGTTTCAATGCCATGCCTAGACAGGGGGTCGATATAACAATATTCAGAGGCACTCGTCAACATATTGATAGTGTGGTATTTCCACAAGGACACATCCATGCATCTTTCTGATCTTCTGTTTGGGAATAAACATCCCGTTCCCTTGGATACCGCTTTACAGACGGCTTGATGTCCTGCTGAGGTCTGCTAAGATCTTGAAGAAATATCAATTTGACTTTAGCAACTTCTAAGCATATTTGTTGTGAGTGTAGCTGTCGGAATTGTCCTTCTGACCAGAATTAGAGTGATTACTGGGGAAATGGCTACGCCTGTGATCGCGGTCAATGGAAACCTCTTCAGGGATGACTCAGCTGAGGAAACCAAAGCTCCATGCATTCGAAGGCTGGTAATGAGCTGAGAGGAGATGGCTGGAGAGCCCTGCTCTCCACAAATTGCAGTTCAGAGGATCTAGACCTCCTTCCTAATCAGCTCTCTGGCGTGGGGTAAAAGGGCCGACGACCGCCCTCGACGCCTCTTGAAGGCCTGGCAATGCGGGCTATTGACTAAAACATTAAATGCGCTGTGATGTAGAGGAGGAGCATTTCTGTCGAAAGATTCTTTGAACTTTAGTTTTGAAAGTCCTCAAAATCAGTCCTTCCTGGAGATGTGGGAATAGTAGCACTCATAAGATGACATGACACCTACATAAACCTTTCATGACGGCTGACATAAACCTACTTAAACATTTATAATGGCTTATTCCTAACTTGCAGAGGTTAAATGACAAAAAAAAAACCCAGCCTTTATTTTAACTAATGCTTGTTGGAATATGCCTTTATATATATTTCTGCAAGTTTGTCAATTGTCATTTATGACATTTAGGATGTCATGTAGCTTTAGACACTGCCCTTCAGTACAGAGTTAACAAGCATTTAATGTTATAATGAATAAAGTATAATACACATGGGGGTGTGTTAAATAATAGAAACACCACATGAAATACTAATACTCATTTGTCATTCTGTCAGAAATGCCTACCTCATAGATGCATTTTGTAGGTTTACAGTTTCAGACTGTAGTCCATCTGTTGCTGCACAATTTATTAACCAATCTCAATCCAGCAGTGGTACTGACGTGTAAAAATCCAGCAACACAATTGTGCGTAATACACTCACACCAGCCCAATGCACACTGTCACTATCATGTCAGTGTGACTCTTGGGCCTGAGAATGGCCCTTCAGTCAAATAAGATCTGGTGGTACTATGGTGGACCCTTTCCATTGATGGAGAGGTTAGGGAGGACTGATGGATCGTGCAGAAAATCTGTAACTTTAAACCAACAAAGTGCATCAATGTGGTATGGCGCTTCTGATAAAATGATCAGTAAGTTTGAGTATGTCGGAATTTAACAGCTGGGAACAGCTATGTGATGAGGAATTGATCAAGAGATGAAGGACTGGAGCATGACTGACCCATATGATGGTGTTTCATGTAGCAATTCTGTTATGTTTTTTGGCTTGGAGCAGTACACATACAGGCACGATCCCTTCAGTATCCAAGAAGCACATCTAAACAGCCTTAATATTCGAATCTGACAGCAGAGTGAGTGAGTGGTGTATGTGTTTCTACCTGCGCTGGGGTGTATGTGTGCACTGACAAAATCTTAGCTTGCAGATTGATTTTGCTGTACGTCATTTACATCTCTGGGTAGATGAATTGCCACTCAACGCCTCTCTGTTTATCACCTTATGATCGTTTTGAGTTACTTCAGCCTTGGAAAAAAAGAGCTCATATTCCTACGGAATATGTCGTTCTGGAGGACACGTTTATACGAGAGCCATAAAGAATGAGAACCTCAAACCTTTCATTTAAGTGGAGCGATTTTCAGTCGTCCCGTTTAAACACCCTTGCAGCTTAGTGGGGTAGGCCCCAGTTCGTCCTGTAGCACTGCTACCGGTAATCTACAGCGACTGAGAAAACAGGTAGAATGGATCGCATCTGTTGAACACTTCGAGTGCCGAGCCGTCCTTGACCATATGTTATGACTTGCCTTCATTGGCTGAGCTCGGATAATACACTAATGTAACCATTCCCCTTGGATGTCAATAAGTAAGGACGAAAAGATAACGCAAAGCATTATGGTTCCCCATCCCACAATCTGCAGCTCTAGTCAATTTTCCACCAATGCAACAAACTTATGAGACACAAGCACACCTCCCACCAACATATTACACATAAAGGCCAGTTTTATGGCCACTCCACAGAAAGTGCTTTCCCCAACTGCATGCCTTAAAGGTTGGCCGCCAAGACATGGGTCTCTTTAGACCGATGACTGATGCTGTCCAATGACACTGGATAGAAATGGCCTTCTTTTCTTTGTACGACAAGGCATGAGGGAATATAAAGGCCGTATAGCGGGGAATGTCAGCGCTTCGGTCTGATTGCATCTGTCCTCATTTGTGGCACCAAGAGGGCAGAATCTCTGACTCAGTTCAGGCTTTGAAACCTTGAGCCGTGTCACCTTCCCACTTCCACATCCCTGGAGCTTCATTTACAGTGGAGGCCAGAAAATCAGAGGATTTCAAAGAGACATCCAGCACACGATCTGGAGCACACAGACAATCTCCACCTACTTACGCAGGGGAGACATCAGCACAATTTACGCTTCCTCTAGAATTTCAGTTTGACTGCATGCAGTGTGGACTTCATTAACCTGTATAAGGAAGGCAATGTCAAACAAGCACAGTAGAAGATTGGAGATGCTACAATTCTGCAATGCATTAAAATCAAAAGAATCAACAATGCGACATGGGCTGCATGACTGGGCTGATTGGGCTGCTTTATTTTAAATACAAATACATGTCGCATGTAATTTTTGTGCACTTTTGTTTAATACAATTATAGTATTTTTTTTGTATTTAAACATTCCAAGTGTCGCCGTACTACTCTTAGTTCACTGTTAAGTTTAGAATAGAAACAAAAGAGATTTTAAAATTCATGACAGAAAAACTGTCCATTTAGCATTTCATTCTCAGTGATACATTTTAAATTACGTTTTAAATGTGTGGACCCTAAAATCATCACTCTGAACAGCACAATACAAAGAACTTTAGAGGAGCAGGAGGAGCTGGCCCTCAAATTAAGGCAGGATGGGGTGTTAATTATTCTATTTTTGTGTTTAAGGGCAGGGAGGGCAGGGGTTCAAAACTTTTGTCAGCTGGGGGTGGGGCTTGGCAAAAAAAAAAAAAAAGTCAGCAAGGGTGAGGAGTTCGTAGAAAACTTTTGTTGATCGTATGTGGTTTAATGGATGCATTTTACTCCGTTGTTCAAATGGAAAATAGTGGCAACAGCTGAATGCCAGGGACTTTTAATGAAGGAGCCAATGTCAAACTGCAAAATATGGTTCTAACTAAAGCACACACACACTTGTACAAGCTTCAAATATCTGTGTTGAATACAGATCAGCCAACTGCAGTTAGCATACCAGCCTACATTATCAGACGTTCAGTAATTCTCACAGTGGTGTTAGTAAAGAGTAGCATCATGGCCCAAACCCAAGGCTTAGCACGAATAGTCATGCTTTACCATTGCCTCAGATTGGCCAAGATGCTCACAACACACAGTAAAACTTTGCGGTCGGTTAGACGATCATTTGCATATTATGGCCTTCTGCAAAAGGCTATAATATATAGAGTGCAGCCCTAGACTGTCAGTGGCACATAAAAACCAGCAGGTGTTCCACAATGTATCATTTCTCTGTCATAATTGATTAATTTCAAACTTCCAAGCCCCCAACAAGAAACTGCTGTAACAGCATGTAAAACGAGTCTTCTCTGTCAAAGCTAAAATCACTGACACAAACTTTTACACCTACATCAAGTGCAGCATCAGAACCTGAGCCGTGAGACAGTAACAGATCTGCACTGAATATTCAACGTGACAGACTTAGAAAGACGTAGAATTTTATTCCTTTTTTTCCGGGTGACAAATCCTGCGGAAGGTCACCTCTAGTTTCCGTGAGATATGACTCAGGAGGTGGATCTAAGGCCAGTGAGTGATTATCGAGACACTACAGCTGGAATTGCCAACACCTGTCTGTGGTGCACCTAGCAGCCCTGATCATGATGGATCTGCCGGGGAGGAACTCTCTTTAGAGCGGGAAATGGGGGAATCCACAGGGGGGAGAATGACTCACTTGCAGGCAGCTTGCTTCCCTCAGAACTGTGAAGCACCTGGTGATCAGCACAGTGGGTCAATACTGGAAACAATGTGGCCTCAAGCTCATTAAAAATGATGTGAGAATTTGTTGCAGGTAACGGTATGTCAGAGTAAGGGTGGCTGATATGATGAACATCACGATATTCCGTTTTTAGTTTTAGTTATTTTAGTTTTAGTTATTTTACTTTAGTTATTTTTAGGAATCATAGCGTAGCAAATACGTGCTACAACTATTTATTCTAAGTTGAAGGTGTTAAACAAAACACTATTTAAAAAGAACTAAAAAGGATTAAGATATTAAAGTTTTTTATAACTGAGGTTTACAGGCTCTCTAAAATGAGAATCTTTTTAATGAATAAATGCATGTAAATGTAGATGTTCTAAAGGTACTGATGATATGTTGGATACACTCAGAAAAGTGCAAACCACTGCTATTGCCCACTCTAGTGCAATAAGCCAGTGCTTCCCACCCCTAGTTCCCCTTGTCCTGTACATGTACGTGTTTTCCTTACTTCCCTCACACCTGATTCAACTAAACAGTTCATTCACAAAAGCTTTCTGATTTGACGTAGTGTGTAACAACAGCAAAACAGAAAAATGTGCAGGGCAGGGGGGACTGCAGGACCAGTGCTGGAAACTTGCACTATTACCAGGTGTTTGGGGGGCTTTAGGTCATTGAAGCACCCGCCTCTCTAAAGGTCTCTACGTGGCCTACATTATGGTGGACTATTTTGCAAAAATATAGTATCTTGATATTCCAAAAAAAAAAAAATCCACAATACGTGATATGTATTTCTTGACATTTTACAGGCTTTCACAGGATTAATAATTCCTTCTTTGTAATGAAACATGCATCTGGTCAGTGTTCTATAAATACTGACGATATTGCAATACATTTAGGAAACCCTACTGTGAGGAAATTTCATCATATGGCTCAACTCTACATCTTCTTTTAAACTATATGAAGTCTATTAATATCTCAGTTATGACATTAGGCTCTGTCGACCCCAAACGGAGAAAATCTCATTTATAAATCCCACTGCAGTTGTAAGAGGTTTAGGACAATGTCACTGTATCATAGCTTAACTATACTTATATGTAAAACTGGCTGCTAACCAGGTTTCACCTCGCCCACAAAATGTCAGATTAAATCAAGCTAACAAATAAGGAACTGTGTTCCAGACACCACAGAAAGTACACAAACAAATGGGACATCTGGGGGGTTTCTGCAGACCACCACACAAATGGGCTAAAACAGCTGACTTTGCTTTATACCTAGTGTCGAATACATAATATGGATTTGAAGGCGATAAGTGAAACACACCCCTATACTGTTAAGTGTGAAATAACTGGACCATATGCAGGTGGTGTCATAAACACTGTAGATGGACTGATGCATGCAGGACACTTCTGGGAATAACTCTGGAGGCTCTGGTTTGCACAATACTTAGCGAACAGTGGTGAGGTCTGATACTTTTTATTTTTTTAGTTTTGCTAAGCATTATCACTTCCACTGAGGATCATTCAGGTGCAGTGGCACTGCCTGCACACATATTAACACACTCCATCTCCACTAACCCAACATGATGTTGTTTGTTATTCATTTTTGCCTTTTTTCCCCCCACAAGAACTGTGTGGGGAACATATGGAGAAGCCACATGATTGATACATGATAGGCTTAACTGCCACGCGATTGTCTAACACACCCTTCAGTCCAGCCGAGAGAGCAAAGCCTGAGTGCTTTAACCAGCAATGCCTCTTCTAGTCACTCATGATGGCTCCACACACACCGTGCGCCCACACAGCCGGAGATTTTCCACTTTAAACACGCCAGGCTGCGTTCTGCACAGCCGGTGCATCATACCACAATCATAACAAATCAATAGGCAACAGCTGACGCTTCCTTTTATCTCTCATTCTTTTACAGCCTTTTACAGCCTTTGTTTTTTTGTTTTTTTTGTTTTTTTTTTAAACCATATCTTTTACGAGAGCTGACTGAATGTGTGAACTTGCCCTTGAACCACTTGGGCCAAGTGAGACCAACAAGAAGTTTTTTGGGTTTTTTTCACTAATAAGAATTAGGCAGGAAAAGTAAAGTGTAGGGAGTTACAGCCTAAAAACGCAAAATAAGTGACCCAAGCTGTTCCATCCCTCATGAAGAAAATGTCCAGGAATATATATATATATATATATTAAAAAAATCTCCCAATAGGAATCATATCAAATTCCAACCATTAGTGAAGTGCTATGGGTTACTGCTGGAATATAAATAGAATAACATACGAACACATTACTTGTATCGCTATCTTTTTGAGGGTGGATTGCTCTTTGGGAGCAACACGCAGTGCGATGTCATTCCTTCCACCAACTTCAGTGCTTTCATACCGTAAGTGACACAATTTGCTGTGAAGCTCCCCTTCAACCACCACCACCACCACCGCCACCTTTTTCCAAGACTTCCACTACGCTAAGAACTCCACGTCTGTTTCAGTTTATGGTGCGTCAAGCCTCAGACGTGCCTCAAAAATGTCTGAAATGCCTCCCCAAACGTTCTATCCTAGACGGAAAAAAACAGCTCGCCCCATCCTTTCCCTCGCCAGCTCGCATCACCCAGTATTCCCAGAACTAACTGGTCGTTCTATAAGCGAGCAAAGTTGATGGCGAGACAACACATTCCCCAAACTGCCCAGTATTCCCAATATTCTCAGAACTAAGTGGTGATTATAAAAGGAGCATGGTTCAGAGCGAGACAACACATTCCCAAAATTGCCCAGTATGCCCAGTATCCCCAATATTTCAACCTATTTTGGGAATATGCTGGAACGCGTCGCGATGGAGGCGCGATGAGCCCGGGACGGCGCTCTCAGTTTTCTTCCCACTTTGAGGCGTCGCTTGAGCGGCACTTACCGAAGGCTAAATCCAGCAGATCCGCACACAGGAGAAAGCACAGAGGCAAGGAGCTCATCTTCCCCATGTTTTGCGGTAAATCCCAAACTCCATTTGGCGTTCACAGGCTCGCGCTCTCCTCCTCTCCGCGTAATCCGCACCGAACCCACCCGGAGCGACGTGGAGGCGCCCACAGACTGGCCATCGCTCACTTCAGATTCAGACTCAGACTCAGGTTCAGATTCAGCCTCGGCGGCAGGAGCAGAGAGGGAAAGAGAAGGGGGAGGATGAGGAGGAGAAGTGTAGAAATGAAGCGAAGGCTGGGGGCTGAGAGATGGAGAGTGTCGGGATTAAAACCCCTGGATTTACATCAGGATGGAGATCTATGAGCTTCAGTGTGAGCTGCGCTCTCTCTCTCTCTCTCGCTCTCGCTCTCTCTCACGCACACACACACAGACTCGCGCGCGCACACGCGCAGACGTTCTCTTTGCGCGCACGCTCTTTTTCTCTCTCCTCCCCTCTCTCTTTCTCTTTCACACACACAGTCTCCCGCGTCTCTCTTTAGCCCTCTCTCTCTGTCTCTCTGTCTGTCTCTCTCTCTCTCTCTCTCTCTCTCTCTCTCATATACTCACTAGCTCTCCCGTCTTTCTCTCTCTCATACACTCACTAGCTCTGTCTTCTCCCCCTTCTCTAGCTATTTCTCTCTCCTCCCCATTTCCCTGTTTCTTTAGTCGCTCTCTCTATTCCATCCTCCACGTTTTCTCTCTACCCTTCTCTTTAGTGCCCCACTCTTTCACTTATCTCCCTCTCGTTTTCTCTCCTTCTCTCTTTCATGATCACTTTTTCTATATCCTGTTTATCAATTTCTCTCTCTCT
>JBBIGA010000132.1:12946566-12961603 GCA_037576975.1 Alestes dentex | reverse complement strand
ACCAAGGAACGCGTGTCAGTGTCAGCCAATCAGAGGCAGAGACTGCATTGTGTACACAAGCGAGGGCAGAGAGAGAGGAAAAAAACACACGGCTAGTCGGCTTCTCTCAGGGGGCGTCGACTTGTGCCTCTGAAGTCGTCTAGTTGACTAGCTGACTTTGGTGTTAATGCCCTCATATATATATATATATATATATATATATCAAGAAATGTTCTTGCGTTAGCTCAAAAACAATATAAAACAGCTGATTTTTTTACACATTTTGTAAATTTTCTGTTTTAAAAATGATTTGAGTATAACTGTTTACAGTATAACAAATACAGCTCTGAAAAAATAAGAGACCATTGTCAAAGGTAATCATTGCCATTTTGTTTAGAGTGAACAAGGGATTTGTTTTCTTTGAGTTATTCAAGTTCTGTAAACACTGCATCATTGCTCTTATTTTGATGTATTGTTATTTCTTTTCAAATTATGCTTTAAGAAACAGTATTTGTTTTTGGAAATACTGTCAGCATTTCTTAAAAGCTAAGGAAAAACTGTTCAGTTCAATACTTGCACCACAAAAGATAAAACCCGAGAAACTGAACATATTTGCGGTGGTCTCTTATTTTTTCCAGAGCTGTACATGTTACAACAGTTCCTGCTTTAGTGACAACACATTTAAACTGTTGAGGACAATGTGAACTCATTGCATTACATTTTTAAATTCTGAGATAATTAGCAAATTAGACATGTAAAAGAAGCACATGTAGAAAAATATGACGATTTCCAAATGCAGTATATCAGGGTAAAATCACATTGAATCTATAGACATAAATCCAAAGAATCCAAGAAACCTACTTCTTTGGTTTTCCATTGTGATCACTCCGCTTACTGAGGGGATTAAAGCTGAACTAAATCTTTCCTCTTGATTGTGTTTGTGCTTCAGAATCCTGGTCATTGTTTGCTGCTACACACTCTGCAAAGTAAAAACTCATTAGATAGCTAGCTAACATATTTCAAAACAACCTCACAAGGTTCTTTATGGCTTGAATCCATTTAGCATTTGGCACCCTAGTTTGGAAACCTTTGTTCTAACGGTTCACTGGAACAGTTGAAAGTTGTCCAGCCAGCACTGAAAGCTGTGCAACCCATGCAACCTAGTTTGAGTAACCCATTTAAATTGATGCTATATAAGCTGATAATTGGGTTACATGCTAGGTTAAATGGAACCCAAAATATCGGAACCCAGAACCTCAAATAAGCTAACATCTGTGATCCCAGGTGGAAGCCCATTTATTTTTCTGTGTGCCAGAAACTACACCAGTAATCCCAGCTTCCTTCTCTATGAATCTCCTTCTTGCTGTTAAGTGGATTGATAGTTGGTAAAACAGACTTTTGAAGGAACATCGAACGTTATTTTTTTTTTTTTGTTTTTTTTTTTGTAAAACTCTCCTACCCCGAAAAACAGTACATATGCCTAAATAAAACCATTCTTTACATTTTTATTCATTATTCGAGGACCGGAGCTGTGCTTTGTATTCAGTGAAACTTTTATGATGAATCAACTTAGAGAAATGCTCCAAAATTGTTTATTTTAAAAAGAACCATTCTTCCTAAGCCGGCACAATAGATTGTTTGAAGTAGATGTGCTGTTTGAAAAACATAAGCTGTGAGGAACTGCATTACAACTGTACATTATGTCTAATGGACAGAACTTTTAATGTGTTGTTTTTTGTTTTTTTTTTCTAAATCTCATCTCTGAAATCGTTGTCCTTTGGAGACATTTGAGTGTCTTTTCTTTGTATTTACTTTGGATTCATATGTAAATTGCATGCTTTCACCAAATGTAGAAATTAAATGAATATGTCTGACTGATTGTTGTGTTTTTAACTGAGATGTTTGAATTGAAATCTATTTCATAATATTCATGTTCTTAATGAGTCTTTTTGTTATTCCTGTTTTTATTTTTTTTAACTTTATGCCGCACACTGAGTCGCATGCACCTTAAATTCTGTCGTTCCTTGAAAAAGTGACAAAGACCATAAAGATTGATCTTATTTTAATATGCCAACATATTTACTAGAAAGTCTGTTTTACCAACTATCAATCCATTTAACAGCAAGAAAGCGTTTCAGAGAGAAGGAAACTGGGATTACTGGTGTAGTTTTACATAAAGTCACTTTGCCATTGCATGGCATCAACTCTACTCGACTCTACTTGCTGTTTGGAGCCTGGTGCCTCGTTTTTTTTCCAGCCCCTTGATGTACCTGGTGATGCTGTTGTGAAGCTACCTTCAAACACACGACAAACACAGTAGCAATGGAGAAAAATGAAGGGAGGGTGATCTTGATTCTCAGTATTTAGTGATGATTCCCTCTGATCAGTCAGTAGTCTGTCATGTTTCAGTGTCTACTCAGCTCAGCTGGAACTATGACAGAGTAGGTACAAAAAGTGTTACCAGGTACTTTGTTTTTGCCTGATGGAAAACTGAAAATTGCAAGTAGAGTCGATTCAAGTTGGTGCCCTGGAAAAGTTACTTATGTTTGAGAATGCATTGCATTCGTTCATTGCATTGCAATTTCTTTTGTGGAAAAATATGTATTTTCCCTAAATGGGCAGCATCATCCTGCTATCTGTTAGCTTGCAGTTTATCTGTTTAGCAGTTAGCCAAAATCCTCTTTTACTGGAGCAAGAACATTCAGATTCACATCCCTTCTTTATATATTAATTTGTTTATGCAATGCGTTAGAGCTGCTTAAGCTTGAGTAACGACAGGTGCCCAAAGCGCTCTGCATGGTCTTCATTTTCTCCACATGTATTCTCACACTTTCATTGTGCAAATTCCATTCAGGTACAGAGAAAGTTCCTCACACAAAAAAAAAAACAAGACAGGAAGTGTTACAATTATGCAACTCTTTGGAGTTATAAAGTATGGTTCTTACAGTCATTTACACCAATTAGAAATGATGTACCTGACCTCTCAAACAGAGCTTGCTTAATTAAGGATATGCTCAGATATGCAGGAAATAAAAAAGCACTTTTTTTTTGGTAAATTATATTTTTAGGACAAAATTCAATAAAACCTGAATAGAGAAAAAAAATGTAATAAAAGTAGAAAAGACAACATTTTATTCCTGTGTTAATTTTCTTGGTTGGGATGCTACATTCTAGTTTAATGAGTACGAATTGTTTCAGCTGTGTTTATTTACTTTCAATGTACGTGTAGCATATTTCTGTTTTACATTTGTTTAAATAATTTTTATAGTGACAACAGTGCAAAACATGTTCTTTAATTTAGAAAGTTTTAGCAGAGTACACTGTATAGCTTCTTTCTGCAGGCTCCCAACTGCCCAGTTTGCTGAGAGAATGGATATTTGCACTGATGTTCTGAAATATTTTCCCTCATAACTCTATTATCGGGCTAAGCTAGTACACGGTTGACACTGTGTGTTAAATTTCATGACTCAGTGTTATGTTGCAAGCAAGCTATGGAGGTTCAAAGGGGAGGAATGAGAACCCTCACTGCTGTAAAAATAAAAACAGCTACACTTTAGCTGGATGAAGAGCCTTTTGGGAGCCAAAATAGCCAGTTCTTGGCGAGCTGAGTCCATTGAGATGACTCCCTGAAAGGAGACACAATTCGCATCACTCATGAAGTGTAGAATTTATACCCGGTTTGGTAGCAGCTGGATGTCAATGGGGGTCTTCAAATGAGGACAAGGCTAAAAGGCCTTGTTTAACAAAAAGCTTTGTGAGAATACTCATAGAAGTTGAATCGGTATGAAGCAATGTACGGCAGAAGGATCAAATAAAACAAAAATGGTCTGCCCTGTTGCGTATTTAATATGTGCTGTGACTAGACAGCACTGTCAGTCATGGGCACTGGGCCATGTTAAGCTGTTGTCTCTGAATACACACGTTGGCTGCTCATGATGAGGCCCTCAGTGAACCTCTCAGATGATTTATGAGCAGGCAGAGGCATGGCATAGACCAGGCAGCAAAGGAAGAGAAAGAAGAGGGAAATGAAGAACTTGAGCCTTCCATAAATGGCCATGGACAGCCTCAGTTCCTGGGGCATGTAATTGCGGCATTGGAGATGAACTGGCTGTCCCGCTCGTCCCGTCAAACCGGCTCTTCCCTCTCTCTGGGCCGGGGACCCAGCAGAACTAATGCACTATCACACATCTCTAGGGGGCAGTGTCAACAACGATTTATCGAGGCAGCGGAGCCTGACGTGTTCCTGTCCATATGGCACCTGCCTCGCCAGCAAAGAGTGGTCGACTGCCTCTCCAGAGGAAAAGCCCATCTAACACAGTTGTCATGGGTGGTCTGGCTTGCGTCTGTTTAGTACAAGTAGACGTTAAGTAGAGACGAGACACCAAAGGGAAGTCTTTCGGTCCAGTAAACCCTAAATGGTATTAACGCCCCTGTTTTTGTGGGCTGACAGACGGCGAGGGAGGGAGCGGCCGGAGAGAGAGCTGGATAGGTGGGCCATGCAGGGAATTCCATTTTCTTTTATTGCCGTTTTCACCGTTTCTAGTCTGAATCTGCTGGCCGCAAAAACTAATATTTCAATAAAAACTGTATTTCCAGCTTGTACTGTAGGAGTTTACAATTGCAGTTCCATGACATCCGATACATTGACATATATTTCCCTTATATTTTCAATGTTTAATGTTTTTTCATTTTTGAGAATAGGAGTCCTAAGATATCTGGTATGTTAACATGTGCTGTACATAGATTTTGGGTATGAGGAAATGCATATGTACATATATTCATTTTTCATTGGGTATTTTGGTGCTAACATATTGTCATATGTGAACACGGCACAGCACGCAGTGTGAACACAGTGTTAAACCCATTCACTAATAAAGCGGTGGGCAGCCAGGAACACAGCACTTAGGGGGCAGTGTGTGGGGACGGTATCCTGCTCAAGGGTACCTCAGAGGTGCCACTTGCAATTCTGGGACTCAAACCCACAACCTTCTGATGGTAGGGGCAACTCCCTAACCACTAGGCCACCAGCTGCCCCAGCAAGACATTACATACAATCTTATGCAATAGATTAGACAACCTTTGTCAAAGTTTTCTAAGTGAAAATGTTAATGCCTCTACTGAAAATGAAACTTTGCCATTTTTAGTGCGATTTGCTAAATTTAACATAGCGGAGAAAGCATAATTTTTGCACAAACCTTTGCCTAAACCTTTATATTGTATGTAAAATATATGTTGTACATGAAAAATGCATGTTCATTTATTTGAAACTTTAATGCTAAGACATCACATACATTGAGAGATTGCACAGACATGTGGATTTGACTCAACACTATTTGTTAAATTCTCATCATTTGGAATTTCATTGCCCAGGCATCACATGTATTGACATATATTGCACATATATGTAAGACATGAGGAAATATACAGTACTGTCCAAAATCTTAGGCAATCAAGGATGTTATTTTAAGGTACACAGATTTGGTTCTTGACTTGTCAGGTCACTTTAGCCACAAGGAGATTTCCCTCTGGTGATTCATTTTTTATGTGTACTATATAAAGAGAAATAGTCACCTGTGCACATACAAATATGTAAAACTGTCTGGAAATGGATGAATTCCAAAACTTACTGTAGGCACACGTGCCAGATACGCACCTGCAGGATATCATGACTTAATATGCTGTAACTTACTGTAGTTTTCAACCACATCAAAACTCTCTCCTTGCTCTTTTATCAGTGGAGAATCTACAGGGTAAACAGGGTGATGAAAAAATTGTCAAATTTTTGCCATATAAGTCTATGCAATTGGAGCCCTGGTTTGCACACATTCTTCTATAAAGTTTGTGCTAAAAGCTAAGCTCTAACTAAAGAAAAGCAGGATTGTCCTGGAGAGGCAGGCCACTGCTTGTGTTTTGATTGCCAGTTCATGCAAGGTGTGTGTTCGTCTCGCCGTGGCTGCCAGCAAGGGCTTTCAAAGCATCCGTCAAGAGGAGTGCGCCTAGCATGGGTTTTCCAAACAAACACATAATCTAATGTGCAAATGAGGCCTCAGCAACAACCCCCGGCCTTCCTGCGGCTTTCGACAAATTGGGGCCTCCTAGCGTGGAAAGATAAATCGGAGATTGCCATGGGAAAACGTCCGGAAGAATCAGCAATTGTCTTTCAAGGGCTTGCACCAGACAGGGTTTGCCACGTTGTTGGTGCCAGGAATGTGTTATAGAGGGTCAGTTAGAATTAGTGTGAACTAGATTTTGGAGGGACCGAGAGGATTTTGGCTAATGAAGATCCACTAAATGGACAAAAGTATTGGGACGCCTGACCATTACACCAACAGGGACTTTAATGACACCGCATTCAAATACATAGACTTTAATATGGAGTTGGTCCCCCTTTTTCAGCTTCCATTCCTCTTGATTTTGGAGTTTCTGTGGAAATGTGTGCCTATTCATTCTGTAGAGTATTTCTGAGGTCAGGGCTCTGTGTGGGCAAGTCAAGGTTTTCCACACTGGACTCATCCAGCCATGTCTTTATGGACCTTGCTTTGTGCACTGAGGCACAGTCATGCTGGACTAGAAAAGGTTCTTCCCCAAATTGTGTCCACCAACTTGGAAGCTTGGCGTTGTCCGTCACTGGAAGTAGGGGGCCACCCGAATTCATATCATTTCATATAATTGCATAAATCCAAAATATACAATATCTGACAGATGAACCTGAGTCATTATAAATTATACAACAAGCAACAGAAAATCATGAAAATGTTTCATACTCACCATTAAACACTGGTTTAGATGATCTTGATAAAGATTACATCCACCATGTTAGAAAAAAGGATGACAGTTTGATGGGCTGTGTTAGTAACAGAACAGCCAGTTGGGATTGGTGGTAAACAGACTAAATTTCATTTTTGAATTATTCCCCTTTTGTTGTCCCATCCTTGTTTACACTCAGTGTGCTGTAATAAGCTAAATGGCTGCCATGCGAAAAAAAGAATTCAAGACATGTAAGCAATCAAATCGCGCCGAGGTTAAATGGCAACAGTACAATTAGGCTGGCTAATTGTTTTTTATTTATTTATTTTTCAACACTGCACAGAGCTTAACTTGGAAAATTCCAAAGTTACCTTCGTTCCTAAGAGTACTATTGGGAAACATAAGTGTATTCCGGGGTAGCTGAGCTACCTGCCCACTAGCAGCCCTTAGGTCATCAAAGGATAGTCATGTCAGAAGTTATAAACTTTTGCTATGAGCCTCTACAGTTGCTGTTTTTCAGAGCAAAGATATTACAAACAAACGAAGAGGATGGGGAGAATGTCACAGAGCCAGTAGACATTGCAGTATGGTCACACTAAGTGAACTGTAATACATGAACACACCACAGCACACAGTGTGAACAGCATGAAATTCTTCCTCTGCATTTAACCCATTCACCAAGTGAAGCAGCGGGCAGCTGGGAACACAGCACCCGCGGAGCAGTGTGTGGGGACGGTACCTTACTCAGGGTACCTCAGAGGTGCCACTAGCAGTCCTTGGATTTGAACCCACGACCTTCTAGTCACAGGGTCAACTTCCTAACTAGGCCACGAGCCACCACTAACCCACCACTAACCAGTAGGCCACCATCACTTTAGATTTGGAATGACTTAAAATGGAACGTGCATTGTGTTGCAGCATTTCACTAGATCGGACCAGCTGCAGTCTTAGAATTTGCGGTATGAACAAATGTACATATGAAAATGGGCAAAATAAACTATAAAAATGCTTTTGTTGTTCAGCTTGGTAAATTAAAAAAATATATATTTATTTGACAAAGTTTTGGCAAAGTTTTACACCAGATGCCCTTCCTGATGTAACCATTCCCATTTGCCTGGATTTAGGGTGCCAGTAATTCTGAAGGTCAGTGTATCCTATGGTAACAAGACAAAATCAGCTTCAAGTGACATTTTCATATCCTTTTAGCTCCAGTGTAAGTTTACTGGCTGCTGTCCAGGAACTCCTGGAATGGCCTATTTGTAATGCAGATGTAATTAAGACCTAAAATCTGTAGGTTGTGTATAATCCGATGGGGCTTCTCCGTTTCATAATCTAGGCTCACTGAGAATGCAAAAAATATATGTCGTGTATTCCAACATTTCTAAGAAAAATCAAAGCGATAGTCTTGACTAAGTGCTAAATTTGCTTGTTCTTTAGAGCTTGGGATTGTTGTTTTTGGTGAAGAACACAACAATAAACGAAGATATTATACAGCGCTGGTGGTATGGACTAAAAATAATATCAGTTCCATTTCTGCCTCCTCTTTGTTGTCACTGGGCCCAGTTTTAGAATGGAAGATGGGGATGAATCATGCAGGCTTAAAGCCCTGAATCAGTGTGTGTCTCACAATGGGAGCTGCCCACTGCGCGGGCCTCGGTTGCCTTGCAAGAGGCATCTTAAGGGGAAAATAGGTTCCATCCTGCTTGCCACAGCAAGGAGAATGACTCCCAGTTCATGCCGCTGTGACTGGACTGCTAATCGTGGGGTTAGCAGCCACAGCAGGTGGACATGGGAGACCGCAGCATCCCAGAGATTGGTGGTGGTGGGGGGGGGGGCACACCAGCTGGTCAGTTTTTTAGAATAAGTGGGAAAATTATTTCTTTTGGCCAGGATATCGAAAGCAGAGAGTTAAGGCTGTAATTGTCCATTTTTCCAAAGGAAATCAAGTCGTGCCTGGCTCCAGAAGTGAAAGTTAGGGATGAATATATTATGATGGCAAGCACGCCGGTGATTATTCTTGATGGACTTGCTTATTTAGAATTACAGCTGCTCACAGGAAGAGAATGTTTTTTTGATGAGCCAATTCTACAAGTGTAAAGTCCTTTAACCCTTACAAATCGAGAGTTGTTCATTTCAGTTTGCCTTACCTTTCTAATTGAATTCTGTAGGAAGTGTTTTCTTTCCACAAAACAAGACTATCCAAACAGCAAAAAATGTTTCATCTACTTCAAATCATACAAAGTCTAAACTCTACTGATAAACACGTTTGTTATGCATGAAGAGTTTAGATTCTGCACTTTCCAGAGAGTCTTGCATCAAGGAGCTATGATTGAGAATACATTTCTAAGTTGCCTTGTAATGCCAAGCAAGTATTAAAATATTATGAACTTCAAGAAAAAAAAGCTATCTGATTGTTTCTGAAATTTTCCCCACACTTCAGTAGCGTCTCTCGGAACTTTTTGTTCCTATTTCCAGTATTGTCATCCAAAAAATGGAGGAGAAGCTCTCAAACCTGACAAAAGTTATAAGTTTATAACAGTGGTTCATTATTTAGACAACCTGTTTCTCTTAACCTTCTGCTTGAGAGAAAGACACCGCCTGTACTTCATTTTCATTCTTTTTTTTAAGTGTCAGAAAAAAAGCAAGAAACATAGATTGCATTCAGCTTACACAGAAACTTACACTGAAGCTTCAACACTTAAATATAACATTCCATTGTATTTCGGGCTTCAGCCCTTTGGCTATATTCATTTTTCGTCTTCTGCAGATGTCTACAATGATATTTTTCCTATATCCAAAGTTTTAGGAGTCCAAGTGATTTCATTCCTCAGTTATGGCCCACAGTGTTTACTTGTCTCTTCACAGTGGAAGGATGGACAGAAACATGTGTCGACGTTTCAGATCTATCTGAAACCTTATTTTATCTGAAGGTGACCACTTTGGTGATTCAAGAGGTCTTACATGGTTGTAAGGAGTCCCATTTTCTCTACATCTGTTTATCATTTTTAAACTCTAGTTTTGGAAATTGGCAGAGCCACAATAGCATACACAAGTGACCACAACTCTGTCAACATTGTACTCAGTATAGTCAAAGGTCATCATCCAATGCCTAGTGTTAGCAAGAGGGACATAAAGCTCTCAGCAATGGGCTGTATGGCAGTGGAACTTGTGATAGGACACTTTGGGAGGAAATGGAGTGTCATTTTCCTGATTCATATCTAAGCATCCAATATCTGTACCTGACCTTACTAATGCCCCTGTTGCTAAATGAATTCAAGTCCTCCAAGCAACATTCCAGCATCTGGTGTAATGCCCTCATATAAGAATAGGAACACTGGATGAGCAGGTGGAGACAAGGTTCCTTTAGACCTCAGAAAATGAATTGCTATTGTTCTTAAGACATTGTGCTCAAATCCCATAAAGCAGAGACCAAGAGCAAATCACTAACTAGCCCTTAATCAGCCGCCTCATGTTGTAGTTAACATCATTTAATAGCTGTCACGGTCAATTAGCATGCTTCCACTGGCAGGGGTGTACTTTTTACGCAATGTGGGATGCTGTGAAGATTATCTGGGATAATAGAAGCCCAGGCTAAAAATATAGGCTAAAATGGCATTGAGAATTAGGGGAAAAGATTCAGCAAACCCACAAATTTCAACAGGCCTTTTTTAAATTCAGATTTGTTTCATTAGCATGGGACTTGGCTAGTTCGACAAATTAATAGTTCATACCTTTTTAAATGAGGATTAAAAAAAAAAAAAAAACTACTTTAGGATTTGGGTTTTATGTCTACATTAGCTTTCATATCAGGCTATCGGGGTGGGAAAAAAAAGTTAAATAAATAAATTAAGAGCTCAGTCTGTTATGTAGTTTGCCTGAAAATATTTAGAAAGCAAGTTGAGTGGGCAGGAGCAGGGTCATTTGAGGGGGAGTACAATAGCAAGGCTCAGCCCTTGCCTGAGGCATTCTTTTTTTAATATGTGTTACTATCCTTTAGGCCAGGTACGCATCCATTTTTCAGATTTGTTTCACGCTGTCTGGCTATAACACGGCATGGTGGCTCTGTTCCACGAGTCAAAAAGATACCAGCTCTGAATTTAAAAAGAAACTGTTTTGATTTGGATGTACTTCGCACTAAAGTACCTCAGCTTCACACATACACTCTATGTGCAAAAGTATCCAGTTCCTTTGCACACACAGCTGTTTTATAATCTCCACAGGAAGCATAGGCAGTAGAATGAGACTCTCTGGAGCAGTCGTACATGAACTTAAGCTTATCATGTCCAAGTGTTGGCTAGAGGGGTATAAAATCCTGCAGCACTGAACTGTGGAGCTGTGTTCTCTGGATTGCCAGAGCTCCACCCAATACCTTTGGAATAAATTGGAACAGTGTTTGTGATCCAGAACTAATCATCCATCATGGAGCTCTCCTGATCTCACTAATGCTCTTCATCCAGCATGGAGCTCTCCTGACCTCACTAATGCTCTTCATCCAGCATGGAGCTTCTCCAGACCTCAAATGCTCTTGTGGCTGAGTCATAATGCTATTGTGGCTGAAGCAATGAAATCATAACAGCAATGATCCAAGTAATAACACGGCTTCCCAGAAGACTTGAAGGTGTTATTGCACCTGAGCTGTCAACAAGGGTTTGGACGTATGGTGTATTACTTGATTCATGGTTCTCAATACATTTTTACCATCTAAGTGAAGAAACATGGCTGCGGATTGCGGATTGCGTCCCTAGCGCATTCGTCAAAGGCACACAATTCCCATATATTCATGCTTGTATGCTGATGAAGCCTGATGGTCTCTGAAAGCTACACCTGAACCTGAAACAGCAGTTTATGTAAATCCATTTTTCCATGCAGCAGGAATCCATGCAACATAAACACAGTAGGCAACAAACCACTGTCTAAGCAATAAGCTGAAAGTTGCATAGATGTTGCACGGGAAAAGCAGATAAGAAATAATTATTTCCCATATGGAAAAAAAAATAGCAATGTATGAAATTGGACAAAAATGTGTGGTAGTGTTTGAAACAGAGTTTGGATTGATGTACGATGCGTTTAAAATATATTTCACATAGAAAAAGTGTTTTTCCTCATGTGTGAGTGCCATAGTGTACTCTTAACTGCTGATGGAATTTTTAAATGCTGAGGCACAGGATCATCGTGCTTTTAGAAAAGGTGTAAAAAAAGAAAGGCTGAGCGACAGTTAATCTTTAATCGCATTTTTTTATCGTTTTCTGTGATTAATCATGCCTAATCGCATTGTTATACACAAAATTAAATCAATAATTCAAAGGTAGTGTATTGCACACTTATCTTTAAAGTACCGCTATATGAACAACAGTGCAATAATATTTGGTTTGCAAACACTTTCAACAAATAAGGAGCTTTTTTAACAGCAGTGTTCCCTTTAACACAGTTACACAGTTACTCTTCAAATATTTCTGGAAAATCTTTTACATTTCTTGTACTTTAATGTAATCAAATCAAATATAAAACCAAAGCTATTTACCACTGCAGGGCATTTATGTTTTATCTAGTTTGTCATAGAAAAACAAGCTACCTTCAGAGTCCAACGCATTATAGCAGCTGCAAAGGGGGACCAACTCCATATGAAAGTCTCTGTTTCTGAATGCAGGGTCATTAAAGTCCCGGTTGGTGTAATGGTCAGACGTCCCATTACTTTTGTTCATGTAGTGTATGTTTCGATTTGTATTAAAAACACTTTTGTTTCTAAAGCTGCGTCCTTCTCACCCAGGTCCAACATGACCGCACACTGCGGTGTTTACGCCCTTTTCCCCTCAGTAGCTTGTTAACTAGTTATGTGTTGGAAGAAGGTCTGCTGTAACACCAGGTGGTCATCAACCCTCCTTCTGGATCCACTTTCTAGCACACAAATGAATCTGATTCAGCCAATCAAGGTCTTCAGAAGAACATAATGAGTTGGGACAGGTGCATCAGGTGGTCCACTGGAATGCTGAGCCCCCAAGACTGCTCTAAACAGTTCAAGGTTCAAGGTTACTTTGTCATCAGCAGGTGTGAACACGTACATAGTTTGATGAGATATTTTTCCATGGACCACGGTGCAACATATATCAACATTCAAACAGTGTTTTCCAGTTCCTGAGGCACACTGCCCTGCACATCTGAGCATTTTCACTGCTTCCAACACAGATGATCCAACTAATCAACTGGTTATCAAACCCTTACTGTGTTGAAGTGGGTTTGGTGAAGAAGGGAAGGCACTAATAGGACCAGGATTGGCAAAAAAAAGTCCCACATTATTGGAGTAGAACTATTTAACTTTCTGATTAAACAGTTTTGTAAATGTGATGAGTGTAAAGAACCTTTTAAAGGTTTTTAAAAACTCTTAGTGTAAAATAAAGATCATTTACCATGTCCTTTATATAATCATTTTAGTTTATACAATATAAAATGAACGGGTAAAAAAGGCAAATGTTCCATTCTTATATCTACTGATTTCAGCCTGGTCTGAAACGAATAAAATATGTTGATTAGTGGTGCTTAACCATAAGTTCTACACTCATGAAGCTGGAACAGTGTGTGTGTGTGTGTGTATGTGTACTTGGGAGATTTTGTGGCAAACCAACATTACTTTTGATTCAAACACATGATGCTGTCAGAGAAACAGGTTTACAGTACAAACGGGAGTCGTCAGAACCTCACTGATGATCCACCAGCTGAAACCAAGCTGCTGCAGAAAATGGAAGTCACACTATAATCTTTACCTCATCAGGGCTGGACAGGGACAAAAAGTCAGCCTGGGCATTTTGAGCCTAGACCCGCCCACCAGGCTGTCATTCCCGCAGGGGAGGGTGTTGGTTCTGCTGACAGGATTCCGCGCCAGCCCAAATTAGAACCTGCAACCTCCAGGTCTTGGAGGCAGTGCTCTTACCACTGAACCACAGGATCCCACAGCCAATGTGTCTTTTTTTAGAAATTTCACATGAGGTCTGATGTTTAAGACATAAAGCTAAAGGTGCTGATTAGAACCCACAATGTCCTGGAGGGGGTGTTCTTACCACTGAGCCACAGGATCTCACTGCTGTAATGCGTTTTTTTTTTTTTTTGGACATTTCACTTTCAGATGAAATGTGACATGCAAAAAATAATGTAGGCAACTCAGATTTGATCCCACAACCTTCTAGATTTGAGCCCACGGTTTAAACCAGTGCACTACAGAGCTAGGCCAGATAGCCCACTTACTTTTGGACATTTGACTTTCAGATGACGTGTGATACAAAAGGCATTAAAAGTAAGACACTGATTAGATCCTACAACCTTCCAATTTTGAGCCCACAGCTAAAGCCACTGAGCTACTGGGGTTGACAAGCTGGCTGACTTATTTAAGATATCTGACTTTCAGATGAAGTGTGACATGCAAGACATAAAATTAAAGACTCAGGTTTGATCCCACAACCTTCTGTTTTTGAGCCCATAGCTTGAACTGTGAGCTACAGAGCTAGGTCAGAAGCTCAGGTCATTTTTTGGATATTTGACTTTCAGATGAAGTGTGACATGCAAAACTTAAAGCTAAAGAATTGGATTTGATGCCATGACCTCATGTTTCTGAAGTCACAGCTTAAACAGGTGAGCTACATGACAACCAAGACTTTTTTTCTATATGTATCTTTCAGATTCCTAAATCATCTCAGCCTGAAGACTGCCTTGAGTTTGAAAGGAACAAGCCATTGAAGTGAGCCAATGGCCCAATGGTAACCTTCCCTTAAGGCAGGAAGACTGCAAGCCCATTACCTTCAGGCTCTCATAAACAATCTATGGTTCTATCTAAGCCCAAATCCAGGGGTGCCAAATCTGTGACGAGTCCCTGCATGACCACACTTCTGCAGACATCAGCATTTTCTCTCCTTTAACCATCTTTGTGAGTTCAGCTCACAAAGGTTTTACCGACTCACTGATGAGTTTAATCAGGCGTGGTTAATGAGGTTCAAATTTACATGGACAAATTAATATTACTGATAAAATCTATAATTTAATTACATCTCAGTTAAAAGAGTCTTTGGAATATTACGTCAATAATGTGTAACTATGATGTTTACACAAAAAGGTCAAAAGCCCCAACCAGTTTGCTGATATTAAATTAAGAAGGCAGAACACTGTTAGTTTAATATGAGCTACTGAAATGATCTTGCTGGATGTTACTCAGTGCTGTGATGGTCGATTGCCACCACCTTTCCTTATTGTCCACACAAACCTGCAGTGGGGGTCCTACAGCTAACATGAGGCTCTAATAGCTCGTACACTGCTGAATAATCACCAG
>JBBIGA010000132.1:12913238-12925527 GCA_037576975.1 Alestes dentex | reverse complement strand
AATTTCAAAATGTATTTTATATTGTGCATTGTCTGAATGCTAAATAAATATTTTCATAGTTTTGTAACAGATTTATTGTTTTAGTAATTTAATAATAATAATTTCTTTCGGTTTTCGGTTTCGGTCCAAAAAAAATCATTTCGGTGCATCCCTAAAAATTATATATATATATATATATGTATGGGATGCACCGAAATGATTTTTTTTGGACCGAAACCGAAAACCGAAACTGAAAACTGAAAGAAATTCTATATATATATTTATATAATGTACACAGAGACAGAGAGAGAACGAGTTAAAATATATGTAGCCCATAGTTTAAATTATGAAGATGATGAATGTAGACGCTGTCCTTATTTCTGTTAGGTAGGCCCGAACTGTACATAACAGTGCTCACACGCACAATCACTCAGGCTCATTCTCTGTCTTCTTTTTTTTCCCCCTCACCTTTCGCCTGGCAAGGGGAGAAAGGGAATCAGTGGAGCAGAATTTATCTTTTCATAGACATGCACAATTCATCCTGACTCTGAGTCTGGATCCCCGTCTCTGCGCTGAACTTTGCCTAAATAAACAAATGGCTAGTTATTATGCAAGGGAAAGAAAAACACCAATTATCTGCTCTCCATTGAAGATAACACTGTGCATTTGCTACTTTATTAACTGGGCTCTGTAGTTTTTTTTTCTTTTTTTATGTGGTCACTTTTATCCTGATCTGCCCAGTGTTCTTAAATATTAGGTGCCACCGGGACTTTCAACAAGGTAGGTAATTATCGCAGGGGAGTTAATATGTATGCTAATATTATAATACATTCCCAAAAACTGGCCAAAAGTTTGCAGTCTGATGGCTCCCTAGATTACAAATGAGCATTTCTAGAAGGCTGCATAGAAAATAAGATACCTGTTTTAAAGGTTTGTACTCTGTAAGTCACAATAGAGCTCATAGGAGCAATATATCAGGCCATGGGAAAAGGCAGAAACATTTTGACAATGCATTTGCCCCATTAACTTTGCAATCTTTTAACAATAATACGGAGAAGAACAATTCATTACATCACACATTATGTAATTACACATGTGCAGCTGGTGGCCTATTGATTAGGCAGTTGCCTCTGTGATCAGAAGGCCATGGGTTTGAATCCCAGAACTGATATTGACACCCCTGAGGTACCCTTGAGCAAGATACCGTCCCCACACACTGCTCCCTTGGTGCCTCTCATTGGTGAATGGGTTAACTGAAGAGAATGCTGTGGTGTGGTGTGGTGTTCACACATGACTATAAGGGGCCACTTTACTTTATGTGTAAGCATTGCATCACAGCTTGCTGTGTATAGGCTTCCATAGCTGCATACTTGTCAGAGTGCCCATGCTAACCCCTACCAACTCCAACAGAGACTACAATGAGCACATGCACATCAGACCTGGAAGATTGAGCAATGGAAGAAGGTGGTCTGGTCCGATGAAACGTTTTCTTTTGCACCATGAGGATGGCTGGGTGCGGGAAGTACTAAGTATACAAGCCAGCAGAGGCAGTGTGATGATCAGGGAAATGTATGTAGATGAGCTCAATTCATGGAGGCACCACCTCACAACTTACAGGATTTAAAGGATCTGCTGTTAACATCATCCACAGGACACCTTCAGAGGTTTTGTGCAATATTAGGCAGACGGTTGTAACATTATGGCTGATTGGTGTAGTAGAACATTTGTGTTCTAACACTGTAATCTGATCCGGTCACATGAATTAAAACTATGTAATTTCTCAGCACCTACATAAAGATAGTTCCTGAAGACAAATGTACATCTGCTGCTGATGTCTAACCCCCATTACAATACAGAACGGCTTAAAGACAGACGTTTGGCTACCATGTCACACAAGTGGACTACTACAGCTAGCTAAATGTTAGGGAAATTTAAATCCTGTCAATGTTAAGCTTAGAATGTGCACTTAGAAAGCTTATAATGTTCTTAAACATTTCTTGAGACATTTCAAGGTACATACACCTGATGGCCTTTAGGAGATATCTTGTCCAATTGTTTTGCACACAGGTTTGCAAATTGAATAAAATACTGAGGATAGCCTGATTTTTCACAGGCTGGTTTTATATCCTTATGTTGTTATTTTGTGCCCTGCAGGGCAAGGACAAAGAATAGGCAATCAGTATGAAAGGTTTTCAGGTCATATGTATATGATTGTGCCTTTGCATGTATATATCCAAATTGTCTGTGTGTTTAAGAGATAAGCTCCAGATGTTTGCTTTCCATTCTGCCCCTCTTAGTACTTATATATACTGTAGCAAGTAGCCGCGACTGTGTAAGTAAATGCCATTCAACGACCAGGTGTGCAGCGAAATCACCAGTAATATATTTTGTTCCGTCTGGTTAAATTCTGCAGGAATAATAATAACTACTAATGCTGCTGAATTTGCTTTGGGATTGATGAGAAAATAAATCAATGATTATCCGCAGCGAGTGTATTTGTGTTGTGTTGCACTTTACTGGCAAGACTAAGGCACTGAGCAATTCTTCATGTTGAGGATATTTCATGTGCTTGGCGACAGATACTCTTCAACAGTGCGAAATACTCAGTGGCTATCAGGGGGGAGGGATAGCTTCTCTACACTCAACATTGCTGTTGAGTGATCAAATAGGGGGAGGGATGGTTGATGATGGATAGAAAGAAACTAAACATTTTCAATGGGGGTGGGGTTGGCAGAAGACAAGTTGAACATCTTTTAGCGTTCGTTTCAACCAGGTTGCGTCTTTTGCAGTTTTGAAGGATTTTTCCTCCTACATTTTCCTGTAAGGCATGTGGGGTCTAAATTGTGAATAACAAGAACCCCAGTAAGAAAACCCAGCAAGAAAATCCAGACTGGACAACTTTTTCACTAGGCATTTTTACTTTTTTTTTTTTTTTTTTAGTATTTTTACATTTACAGAAATATTAGGCCTTCCCTGAAAGCCTAGAAAGCCCACAGGGTTGCTCGGTGCTTCTGACTGATATAGGATTTGCTTGACATGATTCACGACTGGTTTAAAGGTCTAAAGGTTTTAGCTGCTATTCCCAACAAAAGCGGACAGTCTTTTGAACAGTCGATAAACAACAGTGCAAACAAATTCCAGGAAATAGTTTTCTATAACCAGAACGAGAATAACAAAAAGGACAACATTTCATATCTAAACTGTAAAAAAATAATGAGCACATTTGGAATTCTGATTTTTGCTTTAAGACAAAATGCAATGGAGCGCAAGTATTTACACCAAATAATTCCACTGTTATTAAACAATACAAGGTAAAAGATGACTTCAGCTGAGTTACTTGAATACCCATACAAACACCCACAGAAACACTGTGAACTGTGATTAGTCCAGATGCTCGCAGTACAGAAAAAGAAAACATGATTGGTTGGAGGGTACAGATGTCTGCTGCAGCCTTTTGTGATCCCAGTATTTCAAAGGCCTATATTGCGCTAACGATGAACAAATATATAGTGTGCAGCCCTAATGGCTCTTGCGCTGCCAGCTAAGTGTTTTAAAGTAGTTCAGGTGAACTCCTTCAGGGGCTATGCTGTGAACTGGAGAAACGCTGACATGTGCTGAAACAAAAGGGCCAATCATCCTGGGCTTACTTCTTTTTTGTTAGTTTCAAAGGTTTTGGAGTGCTCCACTGTTCAGGCTGCCGTAGTTTGGTCTCTTGAGAGGAAGGCTGAAAGCAGCGAAGTGTTTACAGCATTTACGCTCGAATTTGTTTGTCCAAATCCTCAGAGGATGCACCACTCCCAAGCAAGCGGCCAGTGGCTAATTCTGAATTAGCCCTGTGATCTGTGATTGTGTGATAATCTAATAATGGAAGTAAAGAACATTTATTACTTACCGTCACACTGAATGATGTATTTACAAGCTATTAATTATTAAATGAAATAGCTACACTCTATAGGACACTTCTGCGTAAAAACATCACTGTAAATGGGATACTTTTAGAGTATAAAGCCTCAGTCTCAGCTTTAGAATAATCACGGTAAGGTGCAAAGAGATAATATCAACATGTAATTCACTTGACTGTGAAGAATAAATGTCATTATTTGATCACTGTTTTTTCAGACATCTTGTATTATCATTTTGATGTCAGTGCTGTTTGTGCTGTGTGTGTGTAATACTAATACGACCAACAGATTCAGTTTTGCAGCACCTGTACATTAGAGGAGTCCATTCAAATCGCTAATGTTGCTAACAATGAATGAAAGCCAGCAGTCACCAATTAGCATTATGCAAATGATGTCCTGCTGACTGATGCAGATGGATTTGCTTTCAGTGTTAGCCGCATTACCATGTTCGGTCAAGCTATTTTCAGCTCAAAGTGCTCTGAAGGAACTGCGCAAAAGTAGGAATAATAATTTAATAAATGGAATGTACTGTTGCATGATTATGTAATTATATTTAAACATAAAAATGTTATAGGCAAATGAAAAATAAATAAAAGAAAATTACTGAATTACTCTTGGTGGAATTTGAGTGTTTATGCTCTTTGGGTTTTAGTAGAAAGGTCCTGTGGTTGATAAAAATAAAGTAAAGTAAAGTGGCCCCTTATAGTCGCATGTGAACACACCACAGCACACGGTGTGAACAATGTGAAAGTCTTTCTCTACATTTAACCCATTCACCAATGTGGGGTGCCCGGGGAGCAGTGTGTGGGGATAGTACCTTGCTAAAGGGGACCTCAGTGATGGCACTAGCAGTGCTGGGATTTGAACCCACAACCTTCTGATTGCAGGGGCAACTCCCTAACCATCAGGCCACCAGCTGGGTGAATATGCACCAAAAATAGCCATTTTATGATACGAAAAAGGAAAAAAGTAGGTTTCCAGTAAAAACTATTTCCATTCCTAAACTGAGAAAATATTATATGTTGGCTTCTATCTGGTGTCATAGTGAACACGCATTTCAAAGTGAATACACATTTCACAGCATACTGACCCTTCGGTACGTCAATTGCTATCAAGTCTTGTATTTGACAGTTGATAAAGACAGCCTAGTGGGATCTGTCTGACTGTGTCCTTGCAGAATTGAGATTAAGGCGTTGTATAACAGCTCAGTTAGAACTATCCTGACTTCTAAAGAAACCATCCTGAGGTCATTTCCCCTTTCCTTCCAAAAGCATATGGCACAGTCTGCCGCCTGGCATGCTTGGCCTTTTCTTCCCTCATGGCTTGCAGTAAGACTCACCTGATCCTGCTGGCACCGGATCATGCACTTCAAAGGAAACAGAGTACGCTTAATTAACATGACTCACTGAACAAATCATGCCTTTGCAGCTACATGTTAATGCATGCTGGGCGATCTCCGCCGTCCACTTTATTAAAAACAGCTGCCTCGTGCTTTTTCTCACGGGGCACTCTGTGAGAACCTTTGGTCCATTATATAGGCATAGAATTACAGACCACAGCTCTGTTCGTATGCATTTTGTTCCACCTCATTCATTATTGATTTTTAACACTGAGTGACAATAAGATTGTAAGGACTAACAATTCTGACAGTTCAAGCTGTATTATTGAGATGAAAATAAACAGAAGCTGACTCACAGTGAGTTACATAACGGCTTAGTTTTTGTTTATTTTTTGTTTTTCTTAATGCATGTCCATGCTAGGCTAATAGTTAATACTCCCCGGGCAGCTATCCTGTCCATCCTAATGTTTGCTCCCTGGATGATAGACTGGACTACATCCAACTCCAGTGAACTACCCAGCGTGAGTTCAGAGACTGCTGTGCTTTTGTTTTTGCAGAGACTGGAAAAAACTTTGTGTTTACATAGACACTGACTGGTGTGTGAAAGCTGTGCTGATCTCTGGCCACTGTTCACCGCTGCTTCAGTTTGTGACTGATAGATGTAGATCAGTCATGATGGGTGACTGTTTATTGTAGTTGGAGATTTTAATCAAGTCAGTTCTCCCTAAATCCCACATGTGGACTTCTCAATGAGAGGTGCGAATGTGCTGGACCGTGTTCACAAACATCTCGAGCATGTACCGCACCGAGCCCCATCCCCACCTCAGCTACTCCGAACAAATCTCTGCTGATCCCAGTATACAGACCACTCATCAGACGTGCCAAGCCCTTTCTAAAGCAGACAAAAACCTGGAAGCCATCTCTGTTCTTCAGGAATGTTTTGAGCACACTGACCGGAACATGTTTACGGCAGCTCTGCCAACCTGGAGGAGTACATGCCATCGGTGACTGGCTACATCAGAAAGTGCACTGATGATATTACTGTCTCCAGGACCATCAACACATGCCCCAACCAGAAGCCATGGATGACTGTGGAGGTGCAGGCACTGCTGCGAACCTGAGATGAGGTTGCCCTAATAACAGCAAGGGCTATCCTATCTTGGGAAGTGCAGTGTAACAGTGCACATGCTCAGAAAACACAGACGTATGGTGCAAGTGGAAGAGCATCCAGGCGCTCAGTTTGAAGCAGAAAATGACTTGGCAGCGAGGCAGACCACCCTGCTCCCCAACAAATGGGTTCTCTGATCATGACCATGGAAAACTGGAAAACTCTGCTTATAGTCAGCCTACGGAAGGCTGCCGGTCCAGACAACATTCCTGGTTGTGTGCTGAGAGGATGTGCAGACCAACTGACAGATGTTCTCACAGACATCTTTATCATCTCTCTGAGTGCCAATGTGATTCTAGTGTGCAACCACCATCATCACTGTGCCAAAGTGACCATTCTGTGGCAACTCACCGGTCATCATGAAGTGTCTTAAGAGGCTCGCCGTGAAGTACTTCAAATGCTGCCTCCCACACTGGACCCCTTGCAGTTTGCATCCTGTCCCAAACATTCAGCCAATGATGCAGTCACCACCACCCTTTACCTGGCCCTCATGCATCTGGACAAAAAGGACACTTTTGGTAGAATGCTTCTCAGTTTAGCATTCAACACCATCATTCGTCAGCATCTGATAGAAAAGCTGTCAGACTCACACCAATCCAATCCAATCCAACTTTATTTATATAGCACTTTAAAATCAACACAGTTGGCCAAAGTGCTGTACTCATATATAAAATCCAAAGTAAAAAACATAAAATAAACATAAGATCATACAATTGAATAAACACACACACACACCAACTCCCAACTACCACTGTAAATACCCTGTATTTATTTATATTCTGTACTTTTTTTTTCTTATCTTGTTGCTGATGCCTGTAATTTTTGCACAAATATTTATTGTTATCTACCACTGTCTACTGTATTACTGCATTTTTGCACACCTAACTACTCTGCATTTAAAATACAATATCTCATAATACTGTATTCACTCACACTAATAGTGTTACTGCTCCTGTATGTTGTCTCTTCCTGCAAATTATTGTACTGTTGCTTATGTTTTTTTTTTTTTTTTAATGGTTGAACTGGTTGAAATGACAAACACCTTCTTGACTTGACTTTACTTGACTCTACAGGACCACTGTTCAGTACATATTATTTCGTTAGTGGACCATACTCAGTGACATGGTAGTGGTATGATAGTGTGTATGGAGTGAACGTGATTTCTTCTAGTAGGATTAGTTCCTGAACTAATCCCTTTGCCCTCTGATGTCATTCATTTCTGCATTTATTTTGGTTCATAAAATTAAACAAAACTCTGCAACATGATTTTGACGTTGCCATAAGCACACCATTGTAAATGGCATACGCTCTCATGAGCTGTCACAAGAGATTATGTCTGTTAATATAATAATGGCATCACAACCTATGAGAGCATATGACATCTGCCATGGCAGGTTTATGTCATGGTTATGCTCATGTACTAGGCTTATGTGTTTATTCTGTGTCAAATGTCTTGAAACACTGACTATATTTAAAGTCTGTCATTTGTAGTACATTATATGCATAAGCATTTACATACCTCCCTTTTAATTAGTGAATTTTACTACTTCTAGTTGCGCGCATTACTGACATGTTCAGCTTGTGCAATCCTCATAAAAAAGCCCTGGCAACAACAGGAAAAATGCAAAATGTATGAAACAGACAATACTCAAAATATTTACAATGGCCTTTCATGACAACTGACATGAACCTATTTAGACTTTTGCAACAGCTTATTCCAGCAAGTGTCAGCTGTTATAATACTGAGGGGAAATGACTTAAAAATGGATAAAGGCAGCCTCTATGGCAACTAAAGCTTGTCGGTTTAAGTCTTCATAACTGTTCATAGTGGTTAATGTGATGTAGTTGTCATGCAGACTTTCTGTCCCTTATTTAAGCTGTTTGTAAATGTTACATTTTGGACCAACATAATTACTCATAAGGAAACTGGCCCAAAAAAATACTACCTCAGGTTGCCAGATTCCTCATAAATCCCTTACATCTGAATTGTCCATGCTGCCCCAGAGACAGCTACATCAGCGGCTCTGATTAAATGTCATGTGGGAGCAGCAGTGAGGACTTGCAGGGTTAACCTCTTGGGCCCCATCAAACCCCGCACATGATGAGAGGAAACCCCCTAGGTCCTTCCATCACTGCCCGACTCCAAAGTCCAGCCTGTGACAGCTAAATGGTGCGGATTGACACGGGCTACAATCTGAGCCCAAAGCCCAAAGGCTTTGCTGAACACCTGCACCGTCCCTACAGCCCAAAATAACCTGTGTTTTATTTTACCTGTCCAGAGGGGCAGCAGTTTTTAGTGTACTCAGTGACACAGTGTTCCAAGGAGCTCTAAGATGTGAGTCATGATGCTGCCGAGCAAGCCAAGTTCTGTGCAAAAAACACAGGTGATGCAACCTTCCACTGGAAGCCTGTATATTCACTGGCTACTTTAGTAGAATGTCCTCCCTTGCTGGTGTACGGTTAATGACTGTAGCTTATCTGTTAATGTATGATGCTCTCATCCTCCAATCTTTCATCAGTGGTCCATTTCTGATCGCAGGGCTGCTCTTACGCGGATGTTATTTATTGATATGAATTACGTTACATTTTTTATGAAGTGGAATGCACTGCTATATACTTTCTGTAGAAAGAAACTTTTGTAAACTGCGCTATATGCACTCATAATATGTCTAAAATTAATAATGGATTTATAGAGGCGAAAGTGGCCACAAACTTGGCACAGCACAGCCTAATAACAGTGTGCACTTGTGAGACTTAGGGTTTTAAAGGCGCAGAGGAATAGTGGCGCAGTAAACAAGTCCAAGAAAAGAAAAGAAATTCCAGCATTTGAGGCTTGGGTCTCTGTTTAGCCACCAGGTCTCCTGTCACTGACGCAAAGTGTCCCGACAACACATTCCTAAGATACAGACCTCTCGAGTCATCTAGTCCTTCTGTGGTCATAATACCCATTTCAGGAACTCTGGAGATGGCTTTCTCAGTGAAAAGAAATGTTCAAATCCATTTAGCTTTTCGAATGCAGTCGTTAAATTATTTTGTCAGTTGTAGCCTAAGAGGAGCTGGTGTCATTAAATAACAGAAATGTAACTGCAGACTTTTTAAGCGACAAAGTTCTAGTGCACAGAAGTGTTGGCTTGCTTGTAGCATGAATGTAGTTGTTTTTGTATTTCTGTTGCGAAATGTCCTGACCAAAGGATTAAAGGGCAGCTGGTGGCCTATCGGTGGCCTCTGCAATCAGAAGGTCTGGGGTTTGAATCCTAGAACTGCTAGTGGCACTACTGAGGTACCCTTAGGCAAGGTATCTTCCCCACCCACTGCTCCCCTGGACCCCGTTGGTGGCAGCCCACTGCTTCACTTGATGAATGGGTTGAATGTAGAAAAGGATTTTCACATTGTTCGCACATGAACATGTGCTTTGCTGTGGTGTGTTCACATGTGACTATCAGGGGCAACTTTACTTTATCAGACTTGTCAGCTGGGGGATGAGGGGGTGGGGGGGACAAAATATATCAGATTTGAAACATCTTTGGGAAAAAAAACCTCTAAAGACCAGGAGTTCCTAATACAGGACTGTAGAACGATGCGCAGCTTCCAATGTCTGTTACCACAATTTTTATGTCTGGCTCAAAAAGCTGGCTGTAGTGAGTTATCTCCACCCATTTTCTGCACTTCTCATATGTTCTCCCATCCTCTCTCAAATGTTTCTGCCCATGATTGAGACAATTTTCTCCCATTTTTCTATGGACATGTCCCATAAGCTGCACTTCTAGAGCTGTGCACCAATTTCAGAAATAACACAAGGGTAGAAGGCATCCAGTTTGTGCTAAGAACTAAGTACAGATCCTACAAAGTGTTGAAAAACACACCCAGAGAGTTTCCAGTAATAGTATTCATAAGGCTTTGCGACATCTATGGAAACCCTTCATTATATAAGAATTAAATAAGAATATATTAAGTCTTATCCCAACGAGCATCAGATGTTGTAAAGGCTGCTTTAGTCAGTTATTCATTCCAGCTGAAAATCTTGTGATAAGCTTTTATAATGATTTTTATGGAGGCTAATGTGTCATGAAAGGGTCGTGTATGTGTTGTGTAGCTGCACAGTGTTTTCGTGTTTTGTTTTTTTTTCTCCATCATTTTTAGAGTGAGATTCTGATTAGGCTGAAACAAATACGAGTCACAAATGACTTTAGAACATCCTCGGCCAAATTCATGATTTTCTCATTCGAATGAGTTAACATTCACTGTACAGGACAAATTTGCTTAACATTCCCTTTTTGTCAAATTTCTATTCATTAAACCTAAAAAGAATATAAAATATATGTTTAACACAAAAAATGAAATACAAAAAGTGCCCAAAACAGATTTTGCATTTTATTCAAACATAATTGTTCCACATCAACAAAGCGTACAATTTGACTGGGGATACCAGAACCTTTGCAAGCAACTGTATAAGAATTGAGATATAATGCATGATTAAAGACTGGCCTATGATACTTTGGTCAAAGGATAAAATCCCTACAGAAACACTCATCTAGAACTGTGATGAGTCCGGGAGATCACAACACATAGTAGCAAACGCTGTGATTGGTCAGAGAGCTCATTTGCATATCGCTGCTTTCTATGATTCCACTATTGCAAAGGCCAATATCACAGTACAGATTAAAGAACATCGTACATCATATCATGCAGCAAATGCTTCATGCAGAAAACAGAAAACATACAGTGTTCTGAGGAAACAACTAAAATGCAACTGGGCCTCAAACCTTTTATTTATTTATTTATTTAAGATGGTGTGACTGACATGTGGCAGATGACAGATGGCTGTGATGTGTTGATCATATGACGACAACAATATCTGGGTGACTTTTACTCTGTTTGACAGATGTGTCGCTGAAACAAACACATGGGACTGAGCTTGGGGCACAGCCCGAATTCCACTAAGCCATCGATTTGTTGGTTTTTTTTTGTTTGTTTTGTTTTGTTTTTTCATTTTAACCAGTGCGTTTTATTTTTGGCTGGAACCGCTCGGAAGGCACATCGTTGTCACGTCTTCTAAGTTCTCCAACATTAATAATTATTGAGAAAACAATAGAATATGGAATATCCCTTGAGGGTGGAGCAAGTTTAGCTCAATTACTTGTAAATTAGTATTAATTAGTAGTCAGTAAGTATGAACACGCCCACAAAGAAGCCCATCACCTGAGTACTAGAGGCACGTGGCTCTGGGCACGAAGGATGATGTCATGGTTGCGGTGTGTCTGGGCGCTGGGCGCCTAGGTGACCCAGGTGTGGGTAAGGGAATTCATTTACTCCTTACTGGGGTTGCTAGGCACCAAACGACGTGTCCACCTGTCTTAGCTTATCTGTGAGTAATGCTGGTTGGAAAGTTAAGTGTCGCTGTCATGTGTGTGTGTGTTTGTAGGGGTTAAAATGCCAGCCGTACCTCTGAATTTTTGTGTGGTCACCCAAGAATTACTGTGCGAGCTCCTAAGAGTAATGCTTGTGTAGAGAAACCATATCACAGCTGCTGTCGACTGAGGACTGGACTTGAGAGGAAGAAGGGAAGGACTGTGGGCGTGAGATTGTTTATGCCCAGCACCAGGGACGCAGTGATCCCGGGGAACACACGGGTTACCTCTCTTTCCCTATCTCTCCCTATCTCTCTATCCAGGTATGACAGCAGTGAGCTGGAGAGTTCTGCAGAGTACGCAGGTGGGGAATCTGCAGCCATGTATCTCTGCCTGTGTTTGTTTTGAGTTGTACTCAGAGAGAAGGTCCTCTGTACCTTGTTTTTGGATTTTGAAAGTTACCATTAAACATTGTCTTTTTGCAAGCAGCCTCCAGCGAATATGTCCACTCCACCACACATGATATGATGTGATCCACTACGGTTACGTTATG
>JBBIGA010000132.1:12890967-12903034 GCA_037576975.1 Alestes dentex | reverse complement strand
GTTTGGACACACCTTCTCAATTAATTTTTTGTTTTTATTAGTTTTCTACATTGTAATTTAATATTGAAAACAAACAAAATGATAGGTGGCTCTTGCCATAATGTGGAGTAGAACCGTAGTAGAATAGGATTGCTAGCTGTGTATCAACCTACCATCACAACTGATGATCCTAAACACATTAAGAAGACAAGAAATTCCACTAATGAACTCATATACACATATAACACAGGTTTTTAAACAATCCTTGGCCTGGGAGGATCCACCTGCCCCCTGGGACGGATGTGTTGATAACAGTCAGGTCATCCATAACAGCTCTTATTGGGGGCTGTCACACTCCAGATTTCATCAATGGGCCCCTGCACTCAACCTCTGCTGACTTGACAACCATATTCACGGCGAGGGCAAAGAGGATGACTGAGATGGTGCAGCCTGTTATTATGCCTTTCTCAAGTCGGTGCCAGTCTGATGTGCCTGAATCAGCATTGACTCTTAACTTGAAGTTGTAATAATCCAGGATGAGCTCCATGATTTTACTGGGTACATGATGTCGCTGCAGGGCTAACTCAACAACTTTGGGAAGGAACCATATGCATTTGCAAAGTCCAGCCGTAGCACAGTCAGGTCTCCTTTTCCCTCACGTGCCTCCCTGATGAGTCTAATTAAGCAAATAAAAAGATGCTCATTTAGGCATCTTTTTTTTTTACTTTGATGGAAGAATCCATTTAGGGATTATAAAAAATACATTTTTAGAATACATATTTAGTGACAGTAATGCCTTCCATTGGGAATGTTTTGAGTTAATATGGGAAAAAAAAGACTACAGATCTGGCAAATATTGATTTGGTTGCAACCCTGCTATATTCTTTGAAGCACCAGGCTAATCAGCGAGGCACATTACCCTGCATATTACCAACAGAGAGAGGAAAAGAAAAATCTCCAGTGCAGCAGTCTTCTCATGCTCAGATGGGACTTACGGATCACTCATCTCTTTTCCCCCAAATAGGCACAGCGTGAGCTTGCCATACTTTTTTCAAGCTATTGTAGTTTCCCCTTATGTTCACTCTTTCTCTCTCTCCCTTTTATGTTAGCAACACTTTGAAACGCTCTGTGTGTTTTAATATTGTACCACCTGGTGAGCAATTATATAACTATTTCCAGACTTGAATAAGTACTTCGGCACTAATGATGAAATTATTGTAATAGCTTAAATGGAGGAAATCTCACTTCACCTAAACGTGCCCATCAGGACTTCAAACACAGTCACAGCCTATAGTTTTCTAAACTTTGACTTGGCGTGGTTTTGACATGACATTTTGATGACAAAGTAACGGAATCAATAAAATAAATGCAAATTACCATATGGTTCCCCACTGCTCAAGTCATTTTGATGTAAACACTTGCTTATGATTGTATGAGGAAGCATATTGCTGCTGTCATGTGTAAAACCTTTTTTTTTTTTTTAACACAATTTGTAAACGCCAGTTGCTCTTTAAATTGCATGAATATTTCATGATAAATAATACCATAGAAGTGGTCTCTGGAAGTGTGCCTTATAAAATTTCAAACCATACCACAATTGTGTTGTTATTATGGCTGATAATTATTATGACTGATGAAAAGTTGGGGTGCGAAATCAACCGTTATATTTTTGCCATGTTATTGCTTGACTTAAAAACTAATTGCCAGAAGTCCATTGAATGCTCACTATAGATTTACATAATTAATACAAGGTTATAAAATGTATTATAATAAAGTAAAATTAAATGTGATACCTTTTGTATTAAAAGTTGAAAATGAATAAAAACCTTTTCGTAGTTCATAGTTCCTTCCTCTGTGGAGTACTGTCACATGAATTGTCTCCATGGATCGTCCCATCTGGGACAGGCTTTCACACACAGCAGTGTGTGTGAGCCCATCACACACACTGCTGTGTATATATACCAGTTTTATTTCACTCTTTACAAAGTCCTGTTAAATTCTGCACTGTTTTGATCCCCATCCATTATTTGAATGATTGATTCTCTTGCTGTCTTTCTGTATTTTGACCCCTGCTTGTTATGACTATGAATGTTGGATTGTCCCAAATAAGCTACTCTGGACTCACCTCTCAGCTTCCTTTTTTGTTGTATTTCAGTAGTCTTAGGCTCATCCACTCTCTAATCAGACCATCTGAACCAGTGGGAAATACACAATAGTGTAGCAACATAAATACCTCTAGCAGCATGTCATTGCCACACAGAAAAGAGCACAGAGCCTTTCAGAGCCAGAAATAGCTACCGGACTGTAAAAGTTCACATTGTCCTGTTTTTAAAAGTCATTCAAGAATTTAGCTGGAGGGCATTAGCAGTAAGTTTCCAACTGGTACAGCATGCACGTTTGTTTCGGTCATGCTACTGTAAACGTTCTGTGATGGGTCAGTCTGCAGTTAGTCATGTGTCATATCATATCTGTTTTAGTCCGGTTTACCCAGCATGCAGTGAAACTTGTCTCATCTTATGTAGTATTTCTATGCCATTAAAATACCATGAGTCTGTGTTTAGAGGAAAAGCTGTTTTCTTTCGTCCTGGGTATACACTGCTGTTTTTTCTACTGCTGTATTTTAGGCACTGGCCTTGAACTGCTCACAGTAAGCCCACATTTACACACCAATAAGCCACAACAATAAAAGCACTGAAAGGTGAAGTGAATAACAATGATTATCTTCTAACAAAGGGATATATTAGGCAGCAAGTAAACAGTCAGTCCCTAAAGTTCTGTTGGGCACAGGAAAACTGGGCAAATGTAAGGTTCTATGTGGCCACATTGTGAGGGCTAGATGACTGGGTCATATGTGCAAGTAAGTGTAAGTGTTTGTCATACGTGAACACAACACAGCACACAGTGTGAACAGCACAAAACTGCTTTCTGCATTTAACCCATTCACGAAGTGAAGCAAAGGGCAGCCAGGAACACAGCACCCAGGGAGCAGTGTGTGTGGGGACAGTTCTTTGAGAAACGTGTGGCGACAATACCTTGCTCAAGGGTGCCTCAGTGGTGCCACCAGCAGTCCTGGGATTCAAACTCACAACCCTCTGATTGTATGGGCAGATCTCTAACCAGTAGGCCACCATCTCCAAAATGGCTGCGTTTTCTTATACATTATGTGTATGGCCAGGCATGTGCATGACTTACCAAGGGAAGAAGTTGGCACCAGGATGCACATGGGAAGAAGATAAACCAGCAGAAGAAGTGTGATCATGGCATTCATATATATGTATATGTGTGTGTGTGTGTGTGTGTGTGTGTGTGTGTGTGTGTGTGTGTGTGTATACTTCATCGAAACAAACAAGTGAACACATGTGGCTATAGCAAAGGGGAGATACAGCTTAGTGGCATTTCAGAGAGAGAACAAAGTAACTTCGACTCTCACAGCAACGACTCTATTTACAGCATTCACCTTTTTTTTATTACCATAGTACTGATTTGTGTTTCATAACTGTTGATTGTATAACTGTCTAACGGCTGGATGTTAGGCTCTATACAGCTGCTGTATGCGTTTATTGGAAAATGAAAAAGATTTTAAAACATTATTGTCTTGTTAATGTGCAAGCATATCCAACTACTGTTAGAACAAGAAATTTAGTGTACACATAAGTACATTATATTCAAGTAATAGAACATGAGACCACCTGGGGTTTGGTTGTAGTAGATGTGATGTTATTCAGTACACCACCATGTCTCAAGTGTTTGATAGTTAAATTACCTGTACAAATAAATTCCATTGAGTGATATTAATGATTATGATTTCATTAATGAATATGGTTTTACTATAAATGATCACATATGATTGTAAATGAACAGCATAAAATGTAGATATAAATATAACTATAAAGCCCTTACCCTAACCCTAACTTTGTAACGGAATATTTTGATCCTGTTCCGGTCATACCAGTCTAGGTAGGAGGTGCAGGTGCAGATTTCCATTTCTCAGATAGTCTTTATTCACAATAACCAAAACACAAAACAGGCTCAAGGGCCAAAACTCTACTGGTACAATCAAAGGGAAGTGTGAGAGTGGACAGACAACCAAGATGAGAAACTGTGGAACTTGAAAACAAAATAGATTAACCAATGAACCACCACAATCACTTCATCCCAAACACAGGACAGCTGACAGAGAACGTGAAGCCTGACACCAAACAGAATGTTTCAAATTTAGGTCCTCTTAACACTACTTAAACAATCTTGCATCCACTGACCGGAAATGTCACAGTACCCAACCCTGCCCCCACCCGATTCACCTGCCCCCCCCCGCGGGCTGCAGCTCTCCTAACTCCGCAGGCACACACCAGCCCACAAGCCCGTTGTGGAACCCGTTGCGCCTCTGGGGTAAGTCTGTCCATCTGTCACGTCGCATGCACACCCATCCAAGTATGAGACGCAGACGCAGAGTTCCATTTCTCAATGAATAGCTTTATAAAAAGCCGAACACAAAAAAGGCATGATGGCCAAACACCGATATGTGTGTGTGTATAAAAACAGATACACTGGACTGGTAATGATTAGGTCGATTATTTTATTAGCACTGAGCTTCCGTTTGTTGTTGGTGACTAATTTCTTTAGGATCACAAAACTCTCCTTTGTGTTTCTCTGGGACTTTCAGAGATAGTTCAACACCAGTGGAGTTCAATTGTTTGAGTTATTTGATTACTGGACATAAAATATTGAGGAGGTGCCAAAAGCAATCGCGTGTTTCATTAGAGCTTTTTATTAGCTCAGCTGGTGCGGGTACAGTAGTTTCCGCTGTAAGTGAGGAACAAAGGGAAGTTCACAAGATGAACAAGCATGTATACCCACCTCCCTCACATCATATTCATTTATACAGCCAGAGTCAGTGACGAGGTTTAGTAAATGAATGCAGAATAGCTAATGTACACAACACAACAACTGACAACCTTCGAAAGCAGATGGCTAACGTATTTTCTCCCCCCTCATCTTTTGTCCTCTAGCTCCGCATACAGTGTCATCCCAGCAGCTGCCTAGGACAATGGATCACTGTTTATTCAGACTCTGCTCTTACTGTTAGCATTATGAAGGAGACATTAAGGGACCACATTAATATCTGAAGCCCTGGCAACTGCAGGGTGCTATGTTCTCCTAAAACTTTCATGCAGAGGTCAAAGATGACTCATTGAATATTTATTTGAATTAATATTTAAAAGGTAGAAATTGAGATGCTTTTCATTGCACCTACGGGAGAAAGGCAAGGCTTGTTTTAAAACCCAAGGACTTTCATCATTTGAATGGGCTATTCACACATCTACTAATTGAATTACACTTCACAAATTAGTAGATTATTCATAAGAAGGGCAATAGGGAAAGATCTTTTAAATGTAAATTCTGCATTGTCCAGAGCCTTCAGACTGTGCTGAGCACTCTAGTCACATCTTATTCCACAGTAATCCATCAGTGGCTTGAACACTGATCTCATCACATCATATAAAACATGACATTTCCAGCATATACGGTGTATTGCTATTGTCGTACTTTGTAACTTTCTTTCTTGAAAGAATATACCAGCTGTTCTTTTTACCAAGTGAACATTTCATAATGAATGGGCCAATAGAAATAGTTTAGAATTACTTTGAATAACATCTCATTACATAAACACATGTTAACATTAAGAATGATTAATTTTGTTACGACAGCCATGTAGAGGGGAATCCTCTGGTCATTCTAGGGTTTCAAGAAAACACGATTTCTGGAAAGCTAAAAGGAATTGTAAATGTAATTGACAGTTCTGATTTATTCTGGGAAATTATCATGCATGTTGTATTTAAGCTCTGCACATATTGAAGAAATTATCCTATATTGTTGTCAAGTTGTGTTGGAAAGAAAATGGTAAACATTTTTAAACGCATAACTGAAAATCGTCCATCCAAATAAAGCCAAGCTACTTCTCCCATTGGTTCATTTGTCAGGAGCTGAACTGAGGGCCTTACACATTAGGTGAACTACCAATGTAATTTACTACTTGTTGAATCAGCTGATGACATATTGATTTCTATTAGATGGGACCAATGAACAGGATCTAATGGATGTTTTGCGTAGTGTAACCATTTAGTTTTTGTGTTAGAAAAAAAAACAACAAAAAAACAACAACAACAACATACTACTAGAAATTCCATAGGGACGGCTGTAGAAATTGTATTTATTATAGCAGTGAAGATCTTTAAAGGTTTTTTGACGTTTATGGTCCGAACTAAAGGTCTAGCAGTCACGATCCAGCACTGCAGTGACAGTTTGACTGAGGACACTGATGAAGAACGATCCTGTAAAAAACTACCCATATGGCACACTGCCACTAAACATAAATGACAGGAAAGTAACTGCATCCTTCATGCTTTTCTTAAAAGGTTATTGTTCATGATTTAATAGAGTAGAGATCATATAGCGTCATTCATTTGGGGACTCAAGATGCTCAATCAAGCATTACTACATAAACGTCATCACTTCAGATAGAAAATATCATTTCTTTGTCAAGATACTGGCACCTGTTAGACTTATATATCTCCAATGTGATTGGTATGATGGCTAATCCAACTTGCCCTTCCCTGTAACAGTGTGTTTGAAGGACAGATAGTTGTCACAGAGAGCCCTCAACAGAGAAATCCATGTGCCTCTTATATTGTCCTACAATAAATAGTTCTGCACTGGCCACCCATGCTGTTAAAAACACAAACTGCCTTGAGAAGAAGTTAATGAAACAGTCTGATTGGACACCTTCTGGCAATGGAGCTGTCCACCATGAATCAGAATGCCAGTTCGCTTTTCTTGCACTGGCCGATTTGGTTTCCTTTCAGATGCTGTTGTGTATGCGACTAGAATGGAAAGGCATAACTTCTAGGGTTGAGATTGCAACAGCATCTGACAAGCAAAGAACGAGAAGCAGAGAACTGCTTCAGTGCAGATATACAGTATCTGATATACAGTAACCCCCCAGTTTTAAGCGATCAGCAGTCACGGATCCAGTCAAATGCTGATTTTTTCTGAGAACCTAACTAATCGTTTTACGCGGCAATATGGCAATATGTTTTTTTTTACGCATTTTACCTCTAAATTTTTAAGAAAAATATACTAATTTTGTAACATAAAAATGAACGTAAATTCAGCTACATTTCCATACAAAATATAACTGTATAAATGTTTTTGTACTGGTTCCCGTGCACGGCGCTAGGTTTTTAAAGACTGACGCGCTCCGGCTCTCACGGTTTCTGGCGAATAACTCGTGGTCTGCGGGGGCTAAAATTGCAAATGAGGGCTCATTCGCAATTTCTCCTGGGGATGTATCTAAATGTGAAGTTTTTAAGTGTCTAGGTGGTCGCGCCGCGGAGCTATGCCGCTGGGAACGTCGGTACAAAAGTACTGGGACAGCGCGCTGGCGAGGCGAACGGTTTTCGGGGAATAATAGACGGCTGCTGATTAAAACTACACTATATGAGCAAAAGTATTGGGACACCTGATTGTTATACAAAAAGGAATATTATAACATTGTGTTCAAATAGATAGAAATTTCTGTTAGTACTCTATTGGTAAGTAGAACATTTTGTTTACCTGGGGAGGGCCAGGTCTAAAAAAATTGTAGATGGGAGAGTACCAACAAATTAAAACCAAACTAATGTGAAAAACAAGTAAAACCAAGCACGTTTTTTGTACATGTAGGACACTAGCCTTGCCAAGAGCACTATAGTCAGTCATGTTGCCCTATCAGATTGTTAATGGAACATAACCAGTCTGGCTTCCTAGGCTGTATTTCCGCACCACTTTGCAGTGGACAGCGTCTGTATACGACTGATGTTTGTATTACAGGCACTGTCCTCCTCTAGCCGTTCACAGTAGATTAATGAGTTGACTAGTCTACGCAACCCCTCACAGATACATGCCCTATATGGACTAAAGTATTGATACGCCCGATCATTATACCAACAGGGACTTTAATGGCATTGCGTTCAAATACATGGACTTTAATAAGGAGCTGGTCTCCTCTTTACAGCAATAACAGCTTCCACTCTTCTTGAAAGGCTTTCCACAAGATTTTGGAGTTTCTGTGAGAATTTGTGTCCATTCATTCTCTAGAGCATTTATGAGGTCAGACACTGATGTTGGACGAGAAGGGCTGGCTTGCAGTCTCTGTTCCAGTTCATCTCAAAGGTGTTCCATGAGGTTGAAGTCAGGGCTCTGTGCTGGCCTATCAAGTTCATCCACACCGACCTCATCCATGTCTTTATGGAAATTGCTTTGTGCATTGGGGGCATAGTCACGCTGGAATAGAAAAGGTTCTTCCCCAAACCTTGTCCACAAAGTTGGAACCATGACGTGGTCCAAAATGTCTTGGTTTGCTGAAACATTAAGAATGTTCTTCACTGGAAGGAACAGGCCTAGCACAAACCCTGAAAAACAGGTGTGTCCCAATACTTTTGTCCATATAGTGTAGCTGAATATCTCATACAAAACAAAAGAGACCATGAAGTGTCCTCTACAGCAAGGCACTTGTTTTTTACAACCAATAAAACAAACAAGGACATGCAAGGATTTGGGTGAGTGCTGAACGCCAGGCTTTTTGCCTCTTAAGTTAATTCAGACACATCTGCAATTGACATTTACTTCTGTTCTATCTATGGGAAGGATACAATTTCACAGTAGCAATGAACAGATTAACCAGTGCTCTTAGAAATATTTTTTGAGTCATCACTAGACTCCTAACTTGACTTTTCCAGGGCCTTACTCACATCATGCAGATTCAGATCATGTAGATTCTACCCGTTCCCTTTTGAATCACAGTCATTTCAAGCCTCTGACTCATGTGGATATGGCTTGCAGCTTATAATTAGTATCAGTTATGATGGGTATTTGCTTCACAACTGTGCATTACAGTGGGTAAACTGGATTGACATCCATATTTGATCACTCTAAATGAGAGTCTGTGTAGTCTAAATTAATGGAACATATGACACTTGTACACTGAAAAGGTCTTTTATGGAGACGCATGGTTGAAAATAGGAAGTACCATCAGTACACTGGTTTTTATAAAGCTCTCCAGAGAATGCATTATGGCCTGGATGCACTAAGTTAAGCCTGCTCCAGTCATAAAATTGTACCTTTTTGCATGAAATCACATTGATGTTAATGCTGAATAGAAATGTGCATTCCAGATTTTGCTAGTGCCGCCAGTCTGCAATTATAACACCACAAAGAAGTGCCTAAATAGTAAAATATATCTAAGTATATATTATTCATGTATATACATGGACAAAAGTATTGGGATGCCTGACCATTGCACCAACAGGGACTTCAATGACATTGCATTCAAATACATAGATTTTATTACAGTTTGGTCCCCTCTTTACAGCTGTAACAGCTTTTGCTCCTCTTGGAAGTCTTTCCACAAGAGTTTGGAGTTTCTGTGGGAATTTGTGCCCATTCATTCTGTAGAGCAAATATGAGGTCAAGCACTGATGTTGGACGAGAAGGTCTGGCTCGCAATATCCGTTCCAGTTCATCCCAAAGGTGCTGGATGGGGTTGAGGTCAGGACTCTGTGCGGGCCAGTCAAGTTCTTCCACACTGAACTCATCCAACCATGTCTTTATGGAGCTTGCTTTGTGCACTGGGACACAGTCATGCTGGAATAGAAAAGGTTCTTCCCCAAACTGTGTCCACAAAGTTGGAAGCATGGTGCTGTCCAAAATGTCTTGGTATGCTGAAGTATTAAGCTTACCCTTCACTGGAAGAAAGTACTGTGTATATGTGTATATAGTTCAAATGGTCAACTTTTTAGCCAACATAATCCCATATTGACCTTCTTAGTTTATTCAGGCCTTCATGCATCAATACCAACTAAAAATGGTCCTATATCGAATAATTTCTCATTACTGCTTTCTCAAAAGGCAGGGCTGCATTTCGATTTCCTGTATAAATCAGGTAATTGGAGGGTAACAAATGACCAAAGCGGGTACATCAAAGGAACAGTTGTCTTTTTATTTCGCAATAAATGAGGTCTTTGGCTGCACATGAACCATGTTTTGAGGCAACACTTCACTCAATCACTGTAACTTGCTGTGACAGCTCCTCTTATCACTCTCCAGAAATGATTAGATCCCTCCTCTTATCAGGATGCAAAAAATGGGAGTGCCAAGCTGGTTTCCAGGCATACTTTTGAAGTTTTATTTCAGAAGCCACAAAAGATTCCCACTCTTCATTGCAACAGTGAAGACACCATTTATTTCTTTATTTAAATTTTTTTTTATCTACTTATCCACAGGCAATGGTAAAAGGTCACACACTAAGACATTCGGGAATTCACCTCAGAACTAAAAACCACATGCCACCATACTAATATCGCAGAGTTAATGTCTGTCTTTACCCTTCTGATATCATTTTGCATGCTGTAGTCAAGGCCAGTGCATCAACAAAGGTACTCTACTGTCAGGCAGGTGTTTCATTTGGCAAATATTAAGGTCGTCTTGGATGAGACAGATGTGCACATTTAAACTAATGCCACATTCCATTATTTGCTTATCTTGTCCTTCAATTTAAGGTTATTTTTCAAGTTAAATTAAGGCTAGTGTGTTTAGGATGGATCTTTTGATCTCCTCTAACAGCTTAGTGGTCTTTTACTGGTGTGTGACCTCAGAAAATTAACCAGCTGCTATGATTTCACTGAGAATTGGTCTGAATTTAGCAGTAATCATTCAGCTTTCAGGACATTCACCAATGCTGTGCACAGCCTGCACCATTACATCTTGTATTGCCCACTAAATTGGCCATCATTTCACACATAATGTTTGAGTTTTCTTATCTACTAAACCATATCGAAAATCTTCATTTCAATTCTCATTACAGGGTGCCTCTATAAATGAGTAGGATCATATAAAAAAAGATATGTATTTATAGAACTGACTTTCAAAGCTACCCAGTAAGAATTTGATTGTTCAATATTTAAAGTCTGTTTAATGTTTGATCTTGAATCTTTCGTTTGATCCCTTTCCAAGCAGACATACTACACAAGGTTCATGCAGCAAAACCTAAAAATGTGCTTACATGGATAATTATAAGAATTTAATCTCATTTCAAAAGGCTAGGGATAATAGTTATAGCCCTTCTTTTTCATTCTTTGTTTGTGTTCCATAAAATTACCCCCGTTTGCTATAATTCCTGATGATTAATTGTAAGATCAGGTTACTAGCAGACATTACTGGCCAGTTTTAGGAGAGTAAGCAAAGTTTGGCTGTGTATAGCCAGAACAGTTCTAATGATGTTTATGGAACCAGACTGGTTTCTAATGGTCTATTCACCATGAAATGTTCACACAGTTCACAAAAAAAGAGTTTTGATCTGACGTTTTTTTTATTCAAGTTCAAAATTTAGTGTATTGTGCTGTGAGTGCAAGTGATCTGCCCTTTCTTAAATCTGCTATTAGCCCTATAACAACTGATACATTAAAGGATTTGTAATGCAGACAGCAAGATTGTTAAGCAACAAAGAAATAGATAAACAGGTGGTCCTCGAGTTACAACTTTTTTGACATACAAAGTTTTGGGTTTACAACGCTCATTCCCTCTCCCACTCCCACTAGGTTTACACTCTTAGTGTCAAACTTACGGACTACGTGGGCAAACTAATTTGGTTGCACGCGGCGGAAGAATACTCAGTAATGCAGCATATGAGCGAGAGAGTTTTCCTTCTCCTTTTTCTGTGGCTTAGTTGTATTTTTATGATTTTACAGCTGTGTAAGCATCGCTAAGTGACTCAGGCTAGAATGTGTTTCAACTAACACCAAAATTTGGGTTACATCACTGTCGAAGGAACAGAACTGTGGCGTAACTCAAGGACCCCCTGTATAATGCTCATAAAGATCATTTTAGTAGTGATCTTGCGTGTCACTGGTGCATAAAACGAATAATTTCAATACATGTTCTAAATCACGTGATCAAACTGTTGTGTTTCCAGTGTAGTTCACGGGCTTTGGCTTTATCCATTTATGTGTGTATATATATATATATATATATATATATATATATATATGTATAT
>JBBIGA010000132.1:12823303-12841804 GCA_037576975.1 Alestes dentex | reverse complement strand
AACTCATCCAGCCATGTCTTTATGGAGCTTGCTTTGTGCACTGGGGCACAGTCATGCTGGAATAGAAAAGGACCTTCACCAAACTGTGTCCACAAAGTTGGAAGCATGGCGTTGTCCAAAATGTCTTGGTCTGCTGAAGCGTTAAGATTGCCCTTCACTACTAGAAGTAAGGGGCCACCTGAATCCAATAAGAGGTGCATCTATATAGTGGATCTTCAATTCATATAATGTGCATGCCACCAGAGTACCCAGAAACCCACACAGACAAGTGGAAAACATGCAAATTCCACAAAGTAGGGACCCTTGGCCATTCTGACTGGGAATTAGACTATAGTGTATTCGTTATAAACACAGTGTGATAAATATTAGGCTGTAGTGTGTGTGTTTTAAACACAAGGACATGTCACAATATACTGTTTTTGTTCTGAACATAATGTGAAAGATGCTAAGCTACATAGTATTTGTTTTAAACATAGTGTGATGAATGTTAGGCTAAATTCTACTTATTGGCTATATTGTCTTTGTAGTAATCACATTATAATTTGTAATGTTATATTTCCATGTCTCCCTAATAATCCTCAGAACATGTTGAGTAATCCGTGTTTTAATAATGCTCAAAGTGATCGATTAAACAAAGAAATAATCATGTTTAAAGCTGTAACAAATATATGTTCTTAATTTATTTGCCATTGAGGTGTTTTGGTATCAAATACTCTCCTATTACACTTAGTACTGGTACAAAATTCTAAAGTGGTGAGATACCTTATTGGACAGACAGAACATTGCGGTCTGTGGATAATGGATGTGTTACTGGACAGGATACTTTAATCTGCCTCAAGAGACTTCCTGCAGATTGCTGCTACCAAAAAAAACGAGCCTTTTCTTTGAAATGAACACACATCTGTCAGCTGATGTAATGCAGCAGTTGTGTCAAACTGTCTTGAGTTAAAGGTTGCTTAACAATTTGTTTTTACATCTGCACCATCAACCAAGAACGCCTGTGAATGGCACGTTTCTGAAGCACCAGAAGGTTTGGAGTTTGGAGTTTAAGGTGTTGAGGGAATTTTAAAAAAAAAACAAACATCATTAACTTTTGAACGAAAGCACATGTCAACTTTTCAGAATTTCGTGCATAACCCGAGTCTTGAGCCTGGAAGGCATGAACGTTAATGACAACTATAGGGACTAAATGAAATGATTTTTGTCCTTTGGTGTGTTTCAGCTGCATGTTTCAAACCTGGTTTTCCCAGTTGAACCCGACCTTGGAACGTCTTTGGTAATTCTTTCACAAAAACAATGATTTAATTAAGATGCTTGCTGTGGTTTTAAATCAGCATGTACCTAAGGTGCATTCTGACCCATCAGTTAAAAGGCTTTCTGTGCATAAATGTGCTTTATTACTATTAAAGATTACAGGATATGCTCTAGTAATTTACAGCACTGCATATTTATAAAACCTTAACGTTTTCATACACAATGAAAAAAAAAATGCAAAGTTTTGCCCTCAGGCGATTGCAGGCACTCTTCACCATGTGGAATGAAGCCAAAAGTTGTAGAAATAATGGTTACTTTAGTTGAAAATTCTGCTCTTATGTCTTGTGGTAGCAAGCTCAGCTCAGGTAACCCGTGTTCGATGTGTCCATTAGTTTGTTTAGTCACATTTTATTGGCTGCCAGGTACTATAAGAATCAAGAATAACCCATCAGAATTGGTTTGACAGGCATCAGTTGCCATCAGGAATCAATTTGATTTAATATATTTAATAGTTACTTTACAGATTTGGGGGGGAAAAAAAGAGACCACTGCAAAAATGTTCAGTTTCTCATGTTTTATCTTTTATAGGTACAAGTATCGAACTGAAAAGCTTTGCCTTAGTTTTTAAGAAATGCTGACAATATTTCTCCTAATTTCCAAATAAAAATATTGTTCTTTATAGCATAATTTGAAAGGAAATGAACAGTGGGAATGGCAATTTCACCTGGAGCAGCAAAATGTCACACACCAGCACTGGATGAGAGTATCTGCTAAATGCTTTTAATGTAAACGTTTAGTGGGTATGGGTTGTAAGTTTACACCCTGCACTTGAGAATTTCTTCAAATAAAATGACAGCATGTTTTGTGATCACAAAAAAGGTTTTGTTAAACCCCCAAGAGTTAACCAAAGTACAATGCTACTATTAAAAAAAGCAGCAGATTCTTAAATGTCAGACTGTTTTGCAAATTAACCAGTTTGAATTTTGCACAAAGTAAATATCCATCCTAAAATCAAAAAAGGTTGCTCATTGAAATAATGGAAAATTAAAGACTCACAGTGACCCATGCAGGTCTTATTGTTAGTCCAAAACCACAAGAAGAATGTCACAGTGCCTTAAGAATTCACTTTTGGGATATGAAATTTAAACCCCACCTTTAAAACTAAAGATCCCAGAAGAAAAAGCTTTTTGCTTGATGCCATTGAGAAACCACTTTTAGTTCCATAACAAAACATATAATGGATGGTTCTCTGGATAACGACTTTTAGAAGTGCAATGTGTATGTGAAGAACCTATTCAAAGATTAAAGACCTTGCACAAATTGTAAAAGCTCTATTTATATAGCCAGGACATGTAGGTCTTTAAAGCTTACAAAGGTCTTCTGAACTCTCAATCCCATCTGTAAAAAATGGTTATTAAACAGAGTTTTCTCAAAGAACTCTTTTTTTAAACAGTGTATTCTGTAGGCCACATTCATCATAAATGTTTACATTCCTGCTGGTAGACCTCTGTATTTCTTTCTTTTTTTCCCAAACTACAGTGTTCCAACAACAAAGCTACATGGTAATTCTCTTCATCCTGAAAGGATGCTGAGCAGATTACTTCAATCCCACCCTCAAATAACCTTTGTGATGAACCTACCACACCAACCGTCCCACAGCACGACAGAACCCAGCATTGTTTTGCTGTTTATCAACCCGATAACCAGCAATAACCACAGTAATGATGCCCATTCACAGCGCGCCAGGTGGGACCAAGGCTTGGAGCACATGCAAATCCAAGGAGCTTGCACAGGCTTTGGAATGGGCCTAGAGTGAGTGTGGCTGCTAAAACCTTGATAAGGCCGTGCCACGGAGGACCTCCTTTGCTCCTCATCCTCTCACTCGACCCACAACACACAGCCAGGACAGTACAATCCCCTCGCTCCGGGTGTTGCCAGGCGGCGATAAGGCTGTTTGGAGCACTGCTAAACAGCCTAGTACAGTATTAACCTGCCCATCTGCTTCACAAAGGACTGCTCAGGGAGCCCCTGGGAGGCTGGCGGAGATGACTTGAAAGGAAAGCCAGGCACGTTTGCTGGGCGAGCTGATAAGTGCTGCCCTGACAGGGGGTTGAGGGGAGAAAGGTGGAGGATCAGTGTAGCCCATGCTGGGGGTTTGAGAGCCCAGTAAAGAAGAGCTCACAATGTCAGTTTAGCAGCCTAGCAAGGCATACAACTGAAGTGTGAAACACTGACAATGCTGCATCTCTATCTGTACTCTTGAGAAGAGTTTCCATTGTTCTTTATAATGGATGGTTCTGGTTCTGACTTTGGGCTGGACTGTTCAAAGCTGAAATGCTAGATTCTTTAAAATGAATGTGACACAGCGATTTCTTAGATCAATACCATTGATAACCTCAAAAGAACCATTTTTGTAGACGCGTGACAAAAAGGTGTTGAAATCCTTCAACTAATCTAGAGGCTTCCTAAGCAGTTCTTCCTTAAAACTGTGCATTGTGTGAAAGTTCTTTAAACTTTGTAATTGACTGAAGTGTAAGAATCATCTATTGAAAGTTCCTTCAGGTCACTTAAACTTGCTCCTCTATGGCAAGAATCCTTTCTGGCAACTGATCCTTTTAAAAGTTGCGCTGTCAAATAGACAGTGTGTGGAACTGAACAGCAAATTAACAAAAGCAACAGGAAAACAGAATAGGTCCAGTTTACCCCAAGCATCTCCAAAGTAACTAGAATCATCCTGAAGACTGTTCTGAAAGCATCTGTTCAGAGAGCAGCTCCTCTCCTGATCTATCTTCTTGCACTACTCTTATGTGAAGATTTAGTACTTGGAACTCTCCTCTGGTTCTAACACTGTCCTGAAACTTGAATGTGTCCTCATATTGTTATTTATTTGGATAAAAGCGTCTGCCAAATGATTATATGGTAAAGCAATGTAATGAATGAGAGCAAGAACAAGACGCTACACTTATAGAGGAGTTGGAACCACTTACTATGTATGATCTATAGACCCATTCACTCACTGGTACTCTCACTGGACTGATAACTCTGTTCACTCTGTGAAAATCATGTGACTGTTATGTTCAAGTTCATGTGAACTCTACATTTTCTATGAACAATTTTTCATTTTATCCTAACAGTGATTAAGGCAGTAGCTACGGCAGGTTTACAAACAACACCCCTTTTCATTGTAAAACTGTTATAATACACAGTCAGAATGGCCACCAAAGGATGTCTCTTTAGAACATGTGAAATGAACTGCCTAACAAGAGAAAGGCAAAGAATCAGAGCACTCTTTTGCCACAATCCCATAAAAAAAGCAATTATAAACGTCTTGGTGTGAGAAATTAGAGCATCCCTTTGATGACTAAACCGTAATTAACAAGAAACCTCAAAAAGCTATATTTGCTGATTTTTCTTACCCTCTCTTCTTGTTTTATTCTGAACATGATGACACTTGCAGCAAAAATGACATCCATTCAAATTCTGAATATCTCGTTATTTGCGTTCGCAGCCTAATGAGCGTGGAGTAAAAGTCGGTAAATGAGAAATCATTAATTATCGGTCAATTAGACATAAAATGTGTGTGCTTGCCAGTTAAGTTGGCTGCAGGGATTTGACGGGACAATCGGTCCGGATGTTCTTTGGCATCGAAGAAGTTGCAAAGAATGAGTCACAGGATCAAGGCCACCGATCCAGGGCAGAAAAGATGCCCAGATGAGGACCAGAAGGTCAGAGTCATGGCAGAACCAGAGCAGTGCCAGCGGGAAGCAGAGCTGAGCTCTGGACACTAGGTCAGGACCTCCAAAACACTTTTTTTAGGTTTATCAATACATCTATTTCAGTGATATTCCAGTAATTTTGTTTAAGGGGTACAATCTAAACAGTTGTCCTCTAAGGCCTAATGTAACTTTAGTCTAGTGAGCACTCTCATTGGTTTGGACTTCAGGAGCTGAACCGAAGGCCATGCACATCTGAATGACTACCAACCAAATTAGAAAGTGACAGAGAAAGTCATCATGTTTTCACTCAATGAGTAGACAATGTGGTTTCTGGAAGGCTTAAATAAGTCACTGACTATGAATGTTCTTTGACCTAGAACTGACTTCTTGCTCTGGTACTTTCTGACCTTGTACAAGGCTTTTGGGCTAGACACATAATTTCTGCATACTGACGATTGTCCTGAATTTGCCCATGAGAATGTAGAGTAAAACTTTGTTCACCACCTTTATATTACCATGATACAAGTACACTGCCAACCACCTAGCAACACCTTAGCAACCACCCAGGATGCCATAACAACCACCTGGCAACACCCTAGTAACCACCTGCAACACAATAACAACATCCTAGCAGGCCAGCAATCTCCAAGGAGCACACAATTTACCACCTAGGATACCATAGCAATCACCTAGAAACAACAAAAACACCACAATTAAAATAATAAGGTTTCAGATAATGTTATATCTACATACAATAACCTCATATTTAATGAAAATATATTTTATTGTGATAAATAACTCTTAGTAGCTCTCCAGTAAGTCAGTGTCAGTCTTCTTAACATAACTAGAAAAGTAGAGTTTATTACACAATAAGTGATCGAATGTCTGTATCTTCTAAGTTTATTTACTGCTTCCTATGAGCGAGGACTCCATCCTGCTGCTTAATAAGGTAACCCTTTGACTAGTCTCAGCAGCTGAGTGACCCAAAATCTAGCCAGCACCTTGGAAATAACCCAGCAAACTGTCCCAGTATGCTTAACTCAGTGTGTGTTTAGAGCAAAAAAACAATCTAGCACTTTTTAGAGTCATAGGATAAAGTGATCTCAAGTAGAGAGCGTCATGCTTCACAAAATGACACATAATAAGGCTACCGCAGTGAACTATTGAGCAATTATGTGTATTGTGATAGACAATCTTTATTTATTGAAATTGTTGCATAACTCCAAGTGAACTTTCAAGCATAACTTTTGCAGTTTTTACACGCATGCTGCTGAGATACACCAAACTTTACAGTGACCAAAAGTAGACAGTGTGCTGAAAGATAAGGTGGAAAATAACTTTTAAACACCGAGGACACCAGCACACAGAGGACTGTAAAAGATATAAGACCATATGCCATAGGATTATTAATAATTCAGAGTTCCAAGTTCCATATACTGAGAAGAAAGCGTTGGTTTTATTGTGCATACATTTTTACATGCTGTTGTTTTGAACTTACCATGGGGAAGTAGACACTGTGTAACTTAGATTATCTATTACTCCCTGAGAAAAACACCATGGATAGGTAATGAACACATCCACACATTGTACTGGGCAAAAAGGACAATGCACATCACACCTTGACAGACTTAATAAATTACTCGGAGTGAGGAAACGTAAGCAAGCTCCGACCCCACTGACAGCCCACTTCTGGTCCTCCTGAAGTAATTAAACCGCACCGGCTTGTGCTGGACACATCTGCCCAACAGACTGACACAGTAGCAGCATGAGGACAGTAGGTTTTCTCCAGTTTCAGCATGCTGTATTTACTGCCATGCTTTCAGGGTGACCACACATTGTCCTTGTCAGACATCTATCTGACAACTGAGTGGGACGTCTCATTGAGCAGACAGTAATGGAAGGGAAAAATCATCCTCCTGTAGGAGCCAAGTCCCAAACCATTACTGTAAGGGGTTTGTAATCGGTCCTCCTTTGGTTATAAGTGGCATCGAGCAGAAACTCAATATGCTCTCTCGACTCTCAGAAGACATGTTGCCCTGCTTGAGGAGTGGTGACTTGCTTGTCCAGGGAGGAACTTTGGTCAAAAGGTTTCAAAACAGCACTTTGTCAAATATATAAACTCAATTGCAGTCAGTCCTTTATCTCAGAATGGTGCAGAACGGCATCCATTCCCAGGGGAAGGTATATTAAATGCTGCCGAAGGCTGGGAACATTGTACCTGCCGTACATGCACGGATTTCATTTGGTAGACCTCAGGGTAAGAGAGGTACAAAATCCTGTCTCAAGGTCTATGTATTTTCCTTGCTTTGTTCAAGGCAAGAAATGTTTGTGGTCTGCTCGGGCCCAGCCTGGCAGTTTGCACTGAAGCCATTTATTTACAGCCCTCCACTCCAAGCAGTGTAAATATTCTTCATGAGAGAGGAGGCTGTCACAGAAGCACTGCTCTTCATCAAAAACAACCTTTCCTTGTCAAGGACTAATGTGGAGGTGTATATCAAGGCAAGCGGGTTGTGCTCTCGGAGAAGATTGCAGTGTGCTTGGGGAGAGATGAGCCTCCCCAGGGGAACAGATGCCCTCTTGAAGCCCACAGTCCATCTAGCGCAGCACTAATGGAGTTGAGCTACATCTGTTCCACAGTTCTGAGGGGAATTTCTCTCCATGCTTCACAGAGGGCCGCATATACTTTCAGGCCAGCCTCAGCAGTGACATTGCAATAGAAACCTGTCACTACTTCATTGCTATGCCTTTTTCATTCTCATGGGATGATCATAGGCTTCACTTGCAGGCAAAGCATCTTTTCAGGCAATGTAGCATCGAACTCACATAAACACATAACATAAACATTTTGTGGAATGGGATAGCATGTTTCTAACAGATTCAGGCATGTTTACAGCCACGAAATAAATTTTTTTCGGTCGTAAAATCAAATTGGCTGAGGAACGTCCTAAGTCATTGCAAGATGCTCAATATACATAAATCTTTTTTCCCAGCTTTTTCCCAGTCTATCACACAAGCTATCAAGCTGGGAGGGTGAAGACTAAGACATGCTTCTTCTGCATCTTTAATGCTGCTATAATGCAAAGTCACAGGACAGATCAACATGCTGGAAGGAGAACAATACCTGCCCATTCTGTTCCATCAATTAACAGACATCAGCTAGCATTGCCTATTGAGTGATGAAGGAGAGAGAAAACCAATTATGCTCGCTTGGACTTTTGGCCATGAATGGCTGTGACAATGCCAAGGACTGAACTCTCAATCTCTTATGAGAAGCTCTGAGTTCACTTCAGTCATGGCCTTTTTGCTCTTCCATCGTTTTACATTTGATGATGGGTCGATTGAAACCTGTTGCAATGACAGGGTGTACTGCATAAATTTGACCATTCTTGCATCCACCCATCCATCCATGATCTGAACTGCTTCTAACCAGGAAGCTGGAGCCTATCCCAGCTGTCAAAAAGGCAGAGAAGCACCATGGACAGGTTACCACTCATCACAAGGCAAACGCATACACCTATATATAGCTATAGTTAATTTTGCATCTCTGATTCACCTGACATAGCTGAACTCTTTGGAATGTGGCATAATATAAGATAAGATCAAAACTTATTTATCCAGAGGGAAATTGTTTTGTCATAAACATGCTCAATGCAACAAGAGGAATAAAGATAAGACAAAGAGTTTAAAAAGAACAGCAGTAATAGTGCAAACGGTCATCAGAGCACCTTGTGGGAACCCACACAGAAAGAACAAGCAGACTCTGCACAGAAAGGACCCTGTGCAACCCCTGCCAGGAATCTAACCCGGGACCTTAATGTATTATATTGTGTCTTACTGTATTCAGCATTTTAGAATAGAAACACCTCTTGCTGTATTTGAAATGAGCTAGAATGTCAGTCAACTCAGTGGTGAACATAAATCCTCGGAGGAATTACAAATGCTGTCATGGTGTATCCAGATGTCTTTGTGGATGTTTAGTATATCACAGACTTTGCTCGCACAATGGCAGTTTTGTAATTTGTGACAATTTCTAATACATCAGTGTGCTATGTCCACGTTGCACATCTAAATTTGGAGTCCTCGATAGGGCTGCATAACACAGTGTTAATCAATCAATATCAAAATACTGGCCTTAGCATTTCTGTCTGCGTGTTTAATGTGTGTTATAAGCAGATTTATAGTGGTTGAATTAAGGTATTCATGTCATTCTATGAAAGTCAATTGTTTCGGTAAAACCCATGCAGGCTTTTTTCATGCTATGCAAATGAGCCTCAGACCAATCACAGCTCCAGGGAAGTGCACTGAGTCGAGAAAATCTTGCAAGCCAAAGAAATTGAACTATTTTGGTATGTCTTTAACTATTTTAGACACTGATTCACCAAGGTGTTTTTAAAGGGTTCATATTCTACATTTTCCTTTCATTTTTGCCATGTATGTGTGGGTTTGTGAACCAAAATCTGATTTTCCAGCCTCTGTATATCCCTAAACAGCCTTTTTGTAACTCTTTTGTGCCTTTAGGACTGTTAATGATCTCTTTTCTGATTGGAAATCTCATAAGACATATATAAATGTGTTGGTTTTGTGACATCCCAAAAACTGATGCATTTAGAAACTTCATTCATTCATTCATTTTCTGTAACCACTTAATCCTTACTTGATTCATGGGTTCCTGGAGTGTAGTCCAGGGCCAAAGGGTGCGAGGCAGGGACTCACCCTGGGTGGGGCACCAGCCCACTGCAGGGCACACACACACACCATTCACACACATCTACAGTCAATTTAGAATCCTCAGTTCACCTGACACACAGGTCTTTGGACTGTGGGAGAAACCGAAGATCCTGGAGGAAACCCACGCCAAGTGGAGAACATGCAAACTCCACACACAACAGGTTAATGATGTGTACATTTTGAAGCCTTTTTAATTTCAGAAAAAGTGATGATATGGGGTCTTTAATATATCAAAAGGCATCACAATCACAATATGTAGCCATATGATTGCATTACTAATATTTTGTCCATAATATTTTTGTCTCTGTTCCAGTATTTTTGTAGTTGTCATTTGTGTGTTACAGCTTTCTTTTTATTTTGCCTCCGGGTTTTCACTGGCACCACACTGGACCGATTATCTGGAAGAACATCTTCTTTACTGTAGATGGAATTAATATTCTCTGCTTGTGAACTCATGAACTGCTTTTGAACTTTTTTGGACTGCATTATTCACCATCGCTTACTATATTGTTATATTTGCTCCAGGCTGGACTTCTCAGTAACATTCCTGATGCTACCTAACCTCACCGCCTCACCCTGGCCCTCTGTGAGCTCTCTCCCTGCTCATTATGCTCCTTTTAACATGGTTGGTGAGTTTCCACTCTCTTGTTTAACGCTGTTCGCCAGTTTTGTCTGGTTGGTTCGCTTTCCCTCTTGAAAATTGCTGGTCGGCAGGTTTCTATCTAACACAGTGTAGCCAGGTGATCTGGCTGTTTTGGTTCTGGTTTGGTCTGCTGGTCACTTTCAGTGCTCAGCATCCATGCGACTTGCTCATGAAGTAATCAGAGTAATCACTGTCTGGCTAGTTATTACTATAACTACGGGATTCAAATGCATGTATCACAGCTATGGGCCCGGAAAAGCTTCGCCCACCTTGATCCCACATCTCTGCAAGGTGCTTGGAATAGCCCAGTGCCTTTATTATATTCATTGTGCTCCCATATCTCATTCTGTGCTCCCATATCTCATTCACTGTGCTCCCATATCTCATTCTGTGCTCCCATATCTCATTCACTGTGCTCCCATATCTCATTCTGTGCTCCCATATCTCATTCAGTGTGCTCCCACATCTCATTCTGTGCTCCCATATCTCATTCTGTGCTCCCATATCTCATTCACTGTGCTCCCATATCTCATTGATTCACACAGTACACCTCACCTTTTTCCATCACTTGCCTGATCAACAACAGCCTCAACGAGGGATAAATTTTAATCATCTGCAAACACTAAACATGAATACGCACTATGCTGACTCTAAATCTGGTCATCTGGTGCCTCCAGGCACAAGTATATCCCTCATTAACACTCGCTGGCTGAATGATAAAGTTCTCTTGCTCAGGGATTTGATTTCAGACAAAAATGTAGATTTGCTCCTACTAACTGAAACATGGCAAGACAATAATGACTATATTAAGTTAAATATGCTAAGCCCTGTGGGTTACAGCTACATGTCTATGTCTCATTAAAAGGGCAGAGGCTGTGGCCTGGCTGTGGTCGTCTGTGATAGTGTTCAAATGAAAGGTTTGGACTCCTGTGATGGCATGTCTTTTGAATACTTGTAGTTGTTCTAACCAATTGACCACCCAACAAGACATCTCTGTCCTTGTTTTTCTCTGGTCTCAGTGCAATCTCACTTTGACTTGTGCTCTGTCTGACATTGTTATTTTGCTTTCTGATTTCAGCATTCACGTCGATACTGTCTCTCCAGTGACTTGAGAGTATACAGACATTCTTCAGTGTTTTAGTCTTGTTCAGCATGTGGACTTTTCCACACATACACATGGACATATACCAGACCTGATCTGCTCACCAGTTCTTACTGCTCCTCCTTGTTCATTCCTCAGCATATGTTGACTGCATGCTGAAATATTGATCTGCCCATGATGCTGCCCGTTCTTTCCATCTGCCATTAATAGCACCAGTTGAAAACCTATAATCTCATTCCCCACTACAAACAAATTTCTGGCTTATTTCTTAACTTCGTTTCACTTCACAAAATATTGTTTCCATCTACACAGTGTTGCGAAGTCGCGGTTCAGAGTTTGCGGCCTCAGACGTTCGTGGAATTTTTCTTGTTCGCGTAAACCCCTGCGAATTCACAGAAACCGCAATTTTTTGTTTAAAATGAAATGTAAATGTTTTGGGAGCATATTTTGAGGCATATTTAGGGTTTACACTGTAAAAACAGGCATTTATAAGTATTTTTACCACATCACAAATTTACATTTTTTTTCACAGATCACAGGGGCTCTTGGAACGTAACCCTGTGAGTTTCGGGGGTCGACTTTAATCTCCTCTCCTCAAACATTCCCCCATCTTATGATGCTCCTCGGAACAGTCTGGTACAACTTCTTTCCCACTAGTCCAGACACTGTCCCAGATTCACTCTTCTTCAATCTTCCTGTCTTTTATATACAGACTCCACTATTCTCCTTAAACACTGTCTACACACCAATTCTATCTGCATTTCTCAACTTGTTCACTTGTCACTGGTATTGTTCCTGCTGACCTAAAAACTGCTGCTGTTACCCCTGTCCTTAAAAGTACCTTGGATCCCAACAGTCTCACAAACTACATCCCTATTTCAAAGTTACCATTTATTTTTAAGCTTCCAGACAGGGTTATGGCAACTCAGCTGCAAACCCACATAACAATTTCTATGAGCTATTTCAGTCAGGTTCTCATTATATAGCACAAACACAGTTCCTCTGCGAGTTGCTAATGACCCTTTACTGAATGCGGACTTGGGTTCACTTACTATTTTCCTTTTCCTGGATCTAAGCTCTGCCTTTGACATTGTAAATCATACTATGCTTTTTCCTGTCTCTCTGTTTCTGGTCTTTCTGGCACTGTTCTTACCTGGTTTACTTATCTCACTGATAGGGAGCAAGTTATTTCCAACCGCAGATCCCCTCTCGTTAAGCAAGGTGTCCCTCAGGGATCTGCCTTTGCTCTTCATAATCTATATACTACCACTCAGCCACATTATCAGATGTCGTGGGCTCAGTTTCCACTGATACACTGATGATACCCAGATCAACTTCACCACCCTCACTGCAGACTCATGTTCTCTCATAGCCCGTATTCATGACTTAAAAGTGGCTGACATCAAATTTCCTTAAGCTTGATGCAGACAAAATCTCCGACTAAGTGTAACCAAAGCTGTCACTTCAAAACTTTCAGATTTAGTTTAAATATAGACAGTCTTCTCATCATGCCCTCTTTTTCCGTTTGAAATCTTGGTGTCCTGTTTGATCCTTCACTGACCTTTGACTTTTACATCAGCTCTCTAATTAAAAATGCATTTTTCCACAAATATTTCACATATCCATCCACCACTTTGCATGCAAGATGCAGAAAATGCTTTAATAAACTCCCATCTTGACTACTGCAATGTTCTCTCTTTTTTGGTCATCCAACAAAAACCATAGACAGGCTTCAGTATGTAGCTTGAGTTCTCGCTTATACCGAAAGTTCACTGGCTACCCATTTCATACAGAATTCAGTACAAGCTGCTTCTCATTCGTTTTAAAGCTCTGCATGGTTCTGCCCTTCCGCATCCCTTTGAATTACTCCACCAACACATTCCTGCTTGCCCCAAACGATGGAATTCTCATCCTCTGAATCTCCAGAATACATTCTCTCTCTCTCTTCTTTTGAAACTCAATTAAAAATGGATGTTTTCTATAAGTGCTATGCCTCTTCTCCCACTTCTTGATCCTGTCATCTGATTTCCCATTTCTGTAACTGGTGTTGTAACTGGTGTTACAGAAGATGCTGGTGTTTGTCTGCTTTACTGTTTGACTTGAAGTTGTAAAGCAACTTTGTGTTTAAGGAATTATATAAATAATAAGTATTATCATTAGTAGTAGTAGTAGTAGTAATAGTAGTGTGATTGGACATGGTTCCAACATCAAAACATGTGTTAATATCCAGAGAGAGCGTCTGTGATGTTACGGATATGGCAGCTGCAAAGCTAAAAAGCCAATAGAAATGCAAATGCAAAGAAACAAACACAGTGCTAAACACACAGCAGACCCGTAAAGCAGACTTCAAGACACTAAAGCTCAGGTCAGTAACAAAAAAAGGTGTCTGTCACTGTTTGTTGTGGTTTAATTATAAATAATAAGCCCATGAATGTGGTTACATGTTCATGTGTCTTTACCCATAAATGGCTTGGTAAGGGCTTGTGCATTCATACCCACAGTGTGAGATTTTTATTTTTGCCCATAAAACCAAATGGGTGTCTCCAAACAATGGCTTTATAGCAACCATGCAATCACACTTCATATTTTCTTGCAGTAATGCATGTAGTTATTATTATTATTATTATTATTATTAGTAGTAGTAGTAGTAGTAGTAGTAGTAGTAGTATTAGTATTAGGTCTGAAATGAAATTTGAATGCACTTCAGGATGTGTTGATTAAAAGGTGTGGTGGACGTTTGTCAGGTGCAAAAGTGATGAGAGTTGGCAGAGAGAAGAGAATGCCTGCAATTGCAAACGAGAAACACTACCTAAATTCACTCTTGCTGGCTGCTTGCTTTTATTTTAAACTCTCCTCCGGGAAGGACAAATCGGAACATTAGATGCATAATAGTTCCAAAACTGTCTTTAGGTGCTATAAAGCATCTCAATACACTGTCAAGTTATAGGCACAATTCACAGGAATGGCTGTGCTGAGTAGCTGCGAATTTGCTCCACCATTATGCCAGGAAATAACTACCATAAAAAACATGTTGGTAGACATTTCTTCCAGAATGCGTATTATTAGGAAGTTTTTCCCCTTTTTCCTGCTGTAACAGCCTCTGCCCTTCTGGGATGGCTTTACACTGGAGGAAACATTTGAAAGAAGATTTGATTTTGGTCACTCTTTTTTTTTTCCTGGATTTTGGTCACTCTTAAGAGCATTAGTGAGGTCAGGTACTGATGATGGATGACTAATTCCGTGCACCAATTCATTCCAAAGGTATCGGATGGAGCTCCATCATTCCAGTTTCACTGCTCGACAGCACAGTGATGGGGGGCTTTATACCCCTCTAGACGGTGCTTAGCATTGGACATGGTGACCTCAGACTCATGCATGGCTGCTCCGGAGCATCCCGTTCTATTAGCATTGCTTGTCTACGGAGATTATAAAGCACTGTAGAAACGAATTCATTAAGCTTGTCATATTTAAGTTCTCAGAAGATTAGTCCTTGGTGTCTTTGGCGGTTACTTGCCCTCAGGTATATGCATGCTGTTGAAGGTTGTCTGAGACTTCTCTTTTCGCACCCAAGTGTTAAATGCAATGCAAGATAAATTAATGCATACAAGCATATACTATTCATAACAACTGAACATTCCCTATTGTGTATCAGGACATAATCATTTTACAAGATACACTGTATGTCTAGGCTAGGAATTGTCAGCAACTCAATTTTGCAATACAATATGACAATGCAACTACAATGAAAAAACACACCACATTTTTTGTCAGTGTTTACCTTAAGCTACATTGAAGATATTTATACATAAATGGAAGGTACCTTATATTATATTACATTATATTATATTATATTATATTATATTATATTAATAATCTTCTTCTTTCTTTTTCGGCTTTACCCTTCAGGGGTCGCCACAGCGAATCATCTGTCTCCATTTAGTCCTATCTGCTGCATCCTCAACTCTCCCACCAACTAACTTCATGTTCATGTTCATATTATATTAATAATAATAGTAATAATAAAAAATGCACCTTTTTGCATTTTGTTTTTCAGCCACATGTACTTACCATAATACTTCCTTTGCAATTACAAAATGCAGCAAACAACACTACTACTACTACTACAACTACTGATAATAATAATAACAATAATAATAATAATAATAATAATAATAATAATAAAAATATGTCCACACGTTCAATCACAAAGGCACCAGCACAGCAGTGACCAGTATAAGGCCATAAATGATGTATTTATTGTACTATGGCAAAGTTAAATACAGTCTTCCACAATGCTGACTTTCGTCAGAGACTTCTCTGAAATAGTGCTCTGAAAAAAGTTTCAACTGAGCCAGAGCACCAAACCTCCAACTAATCTAATCCTTATATTTCATTCCCATTTACCTTACTTGCACACTTTCAGTTAAGATTTCAATTAATAAAGATCATTTATGAATCATTTGTCGCTGCTTGCATAGCCACCAGTCATCTATAGATGGTATATGAGACAGAATAATTTAATTTGATCTCATTATATTACCACTGAGCTCTAACTAGGAACCTTTTGACATCATAAATGTAGTTCTGAAGGGACTGAGTGAAGATTTAAAACACTGTATTGATGGCACAGTCTGGCAATTTGGCAGCATATTGGTCTATTGTAAATTGTGGCCAACCTAATGAGCTGAATACTAAACAATACATAAAATAGCCATCTGGCCTTTTATTTGTTGAGGTTAAATTGTGTCTTAAATATGCATTACTTCTTTTCTGTGGTAGTAAAACTGCTGTACAGCACTGCACAAAAGTTTCAGGCAGCCATTGAAAATTCTTAAAATCACTATAGAACATGAGAATGAATACAAATATACATGTAATCAGACATCAAAAACATGAAATATATTTAAAAAAAATACATTTCTGGGAATTTCTGCTTGTTATTGGTATATGGGTACAAAGAATATAGAGGCCTAAAAGTGTTAACACAATATCATTTGTATTGTTTATGTGTACTTATTTCAATGTTGCTGCATATTTTGAACATATAGACTCTGATAAACATCTTTAAGTATAATTTTCCCAGATGGACTAAGACCTTGACAGAAGAGACAGAACTCAAATGCTTTCAGAGCTACATGTTGCCACTGTATTATACAAAGCAAGGAATAAAAATCTTTTCTGTAAACATCTTTAATATCTGAATGCATTTTGTAGTTAAGTATGATATTCTAAAGGCTGCAAAATTAGTATTACATTTAATAGACTCACTAAAATATTGTAACGTTCTCCCTGTCTTTTCATCTGTTTTTGGTTTTTGTAAAATTCTGTCTTCCCTGTGGTTTTCTTCTGTTGTTCATGTTCACCATGTGTCTTTGTTTTCTTGATCCATGTGAATCTGTTGTTTTGGTCTTAGCCGCACTTTAGCCCCCCCCACCCCTCGTTGTCCTGGTCCCCTGTGTCTTGTTCCTGTCTCCGCCCCAGCCCAGGTGTTTCTCATTTGTTTAGGTAGTATAAATAGCCCCTGTCTTCAGTCTAGTTTTGTTGGTTCTTAATGTTGGTTCTCGGTATGTTTGCGCCGTTATCTTTGCTCTGTGATTTTGGGTTTGTGTTTCTGCTGTGGTTTTAGCTGGATAGTTTGCTCTTTGTTTAGCCGTGTGTTTCTTGCTCTTTGTTTTTGCCTCCCTTGTGTTCATGTTCATGTATTTTACTCCCCTGTCTCTATTTGCTTTATTTTGTTTTGTTAGGCCATGTTCAGTGTTCTGTTGGTTTCCCTTCTAGTCTCCTGTTTCTCGTTCTTTTGTTTGTGATTATATCCTTCTCCACACTTGACAGCTCCTCTGTTTGATTCAAAGGTCCCATATCATGGAAAAATGATTTTTTTTTTTTTAAATAAAAGTGTACAACCTCATGGGTTTATGCTCTGAAGGTGTGTGACATTCAAAAGAATTTGGCAAATTGTGACTTTATTCATGTGCCTGCTCACTTGACCAGTCATTGTTGTCTCTATTTTGCCATATGTCTCAAAATTGCCATATTGTATCCCAGCAACCTGTGCTTTTCGAAAAGCATCAAAAATATTAGAACAACGCTGTGAAAGGCTCCTTGTTGTTCTAGACAGGTTCAAAAGCTTATCGACATCTGAAAGGATGTGTGAAAGTTCTCATTATAAAGTTTCGGTTCCTGAAAGAGACAGTTAGGGCTCGCTCTCTCTCTGATTGGGGTTTGGTGCCTTGCCTAAAGGCACTGGAATGCCCTGTCAATCCTGAGATTTGAGCCCATGGCAGAGTTGCTGGCTCACCTCTTGCACACAAGGCTATCAACCTACCCAACGTAATCATATTTTAGTCTCCTGAAAAAGACATTCATGTCCTTTTTATTCTTTGTCTTTCATTCATTGTGTCAAAGCCTTTGGTAGCATCATACATTTAGCTTGTCTTCTCTTATGTCAAACATTATGATCACTGGAGAGAAGATACAGTGAAGGGCAAATGTCATTACAGGGTACCATTTCACCCTTCTGTGTTTATATTCCCTCTTGGAACCTAACTATAGTGTTAGTCACTGCAAGGTTGTCCCTGGGTTAAGGAGTTAAAAAACTGTCCTGTTTACTCTAGCTCACTGACTGAATGTAAATCGTGCCTACTCTGGGTTAGAGAGCTGGTCACTGCCATGCAGAACACATCAAGAAAAAGCTCCTACCTATTTAGAGATGCAGTGGAGAGTTCTGAAGACACTCTCAGAAAGTTTATAAAAATACTTGCAGAGGTCTGGAAAACCCACTGACTTGCAAGTGACACTCTCAGGTCCCAGGTCAAGTATGAAGTTAATATATACACTGCAAAAACTCCTGATCTAACCAAGACTTGCAATCTTATTTCAAGCCTAAAAAGTCTTCTTGATCTTGTTTTGAGAATAATATACTATATAAGCGCAGATTTGTAAGATTATTTTAGATTGTTTTAAGATATTTTTTCCTATTTCAAGAAATCTTACCAAGTGTAAATATCTTACTGCACTGGCGGATAATTTCACTTGTTTCTAGTCTGAGATTTCTTGAA
>JBBIGA010000132.1:12809062-12823203 GCA_037576975.1 Alestes dentex | reverse complement strand
AACAAGATAAAGAAGACTTTTTAGGCTAGAAATAAGATTGCAAGTCTTGGTTAGATCAGGAGTTTTTGCAGTGTAGGCAAATCTGAAGTCCTGAGTAAATACAGCCAAGTCTAAGGCTGAGTCTTAAATAGAGTCTTCGGTCAGTACTGACAAGTCTCAGGTTGAGTTTTGAGTCAGTACAGACATGTCTGAGGTAGAGTCTTGAGTCAGCACAGAGAAGGCTCAGTTTGAGTCTTGAGTCGGTACTGACAGGTCTCAGTTTACGTCTTGAGTCAGTACTGACAAGTCTCAGGTCAAGTACCTTGACTGCCGCCCAGTGCTTCCCGCCCCAAGCAATATAAACTGAGGGTCAGTTTACTTTAATTCACTGAAATTAATCATTATGGCAAATATACTGTGTTTTGTCATCATGACAATGTGTTTATGCATGAACCAAAGATGACCAATAGTAACTTTATACAACAGAGAAACCAAACTGAAAGCACTGAAGAATGTGGACAAAAAAGAGAAAGATTATGTTGTAAATCGCCCTTGTTTTAACTGTGTCTCAAATCTTTTTGATTTAAAAGGCTCAAGTCTGAGTTTCTGATGTTGGAGTCAAGTTACGATTTTGTTGAACCAAGTAATCAAATTCATGACTTGAGACCAATTTATGAGAGTGCTGGTGCTTAAAAACAACTAGAAAGTTCTTGTCATTTATTGACAAGGCCTTTGTCCTACAAAATGGGAGGAGAAGCTTTTGTGATGAAGAACTTTAAAAAAGTTGAACTAGTCTGGCTGATGGGTAAAAGCCTTTGTGTTTACACTGCTGCAGGCAAGGATATATTAAGTCAACTCCACTGCTTCATCTCTGATTGTGTCAAAATGAGTGGAAGAGAAAATACAGAATCTCAGAGGAAGGCTGCGGCTGCTCACTTTTTCTGACACCCTGTCAAGTTTGTAAGAGATACCAGGGTGACACCTGATTGTTTACATATCCATTACTTCTTTGATTGCTGTGCATCTGGGGGCCATTCTGCCAGTATTTTTTTCCCCTTTCTGCTCAGATGAATAATAAAAGGCGGTCTCCTATTTTTCTTCTCCGTCCTTCTCCGTTTTGAGCCCATACATCATTTTCACACTGACACCCAGAAAAGCTGTACAGGCCCAGAATCAGAGAACGCGGATTAAATTGTTACCATCTAACAGTTTTCTCGAGCGGACACAACAGCGAGGCTTTATATGGACTATTTAAATTGGAATGATTTTGACTGAGAAGAATTGTCCCCAAATGTAGCCTACAAAGCTGCCTCCTCTCGACCCATAGGATGAATCAAGGGCTCATTGTAATAGCCTGCTCCTGCCAGGGAGCGTGTGTAGCTGTCAGAGCATTTAAATTACTACACATTTCATTGTCTCGGAAAAAAGCTAGACACACACACCCTGCTGAAAGACCCCCAGAGAATTACATTTTCCCCCCACAAATTGGAGTGTCACTGAGTCATGTGTCTCTGTTTACAAAGATACATATAGGCATACCATTTTTCTCCTTACAAAACACTTATGTAAGGAATTATGAACCGTACATTCAAGAGGTTTCCCCTTGTCCCTTATATAGTTGATCAGTCAAGATATGATTGGGATCCAGAGTTTGCTTCTTTAATTTTAGCACTGGAGCTACAAGGTTAATATGGCTAACAATGAATGAAAGTGTGTGCTTAATTCATCACACACTATGGCTCAAACCATGCCCAGTACCCCAGCAAGTAATCTCAGGTAGACTTGTTTATGTGATATCTGAGAATACGACATACTGTTATCATCTTTTTGTATATCTGTTTATTCATGTGCTAAATCTGTGCTGCTGTAGAGTGGGATTCTCTAGTTGAAAGGGAATCTCCCCTCTGATGATGTATCTTGGTGGAAGAAAGTTTTGAAATAAATAAATATACAAATAATTTGGGTGAATGTGGGCCCATGTTCTTTTGGGGGTGGTTTGGGGTCATAGATTGTTAACATTAATGCTAGAAAGCCAAGTAGTTGATTTGCAGCCATACAGCTATTGTAACTTCAAATTATCATCACAGTGAAAATAATTGGTTACTCGGATGACAGAAATGACTCAGTAGGATGACAAGCCAGAGGCTAAAGTTACCAAGGCAGCTTGTTGTCACACTTCAGTATGAATTCTTTATTTTGCAAAGTGTAGAAAACCTTTCCTAACATCCATTTCCACGCTCAATGCAGATTCATTGTTTTCTTTATGCTTTTGTTTAATGACAGTGACAGTATTTTAATTTTGCTGTATTTGTTAGCCTATGTAACAGAGGCCAGGCTAGCAGTCAGGACTGGCTGACACCACAGGGATTCCCAGTTGTTACAATTATACGTGCATAATGTGTGCTGGGTACTGCAGTTAGATAAGACTGATGCAAACAACATATAATAATGAGTTTGAAGAGTATAATGCTGTGTTGCAAAATAGGCTGGCATGCCCTTTTACTCAACCTCGTCTGAGAAAGTGGTGACTTGCAGCTGCAGTTTACCTAATGATAATTGGTAGGGTATATGTTTTTTACTTCTTAACCACAACCAGTAGAAATGTAAAGAAGCAAACCTCTCACACCATACATAGCTTGGCTAACCTGTGTCATATTAGGTAAGTGGAATTCTGTGTAAATATGATTTCTGTCCAAACCCCCATTTAATATAGCCTATGCAGCGGACATCATCTTCTTTGATAGTGACTTTATTTGATGATAGCTTTAGTTATAGCCTGGCCGAGACTTTTCTGCAAACTACAAATGACCTGGATAATATGTTCTTCACATGACCTTAAACTCAACCCTCACGTGAGGGCTGCACCTTCCCCTTTTCTACATTTACGTATTTATACATCTCTCATCCGCATGGACCCACAGTTAATGGATTCCTGCGAGACCACGGCTGTTCATAAATCAGCAAGTCACGCCATGGCTCTATTATAAATGGTGTGATCGAGCAAGCCCACACCACTCATGAATCTTCAGGGTCAGGGAAGAGCGGGCGATACACAAACGATAGAGACGATGGGGGCGATTTGTCAAGAACCTGACCTGCGCTCATCTCCATTTGGCTGAGAAAAGCAAATTGAAAACACTGTCAGTTCAAAGCGGTGACAAAGCCAGCTATTTCACCTTCGGCCAATGGGCCAAAAAGAAGCCTTATAAGACTTTTAGATTAAGCACTTGGAAGCTTTCAAGGGGAATGGACTTTAGTCTTTGCAGAGCAGGTCTGATGCTTGGTATGAGGGTATCAGGTGATACCCAGTGTTGCTGGGTTTTAACCTGCTGGGTACAAAAACTGGCCACTTTATTAGAAACCCCCTCTTGTAGCTAGACCTCACGTGTACAGTTAAAAACTGCAACCCAGCTGTGGATGTAGTATCTTCAAGCCCTTCACCAGTGGTTTGTTTCAAACTACATCTTGGTTGGATAATTTTAGGTGGTGGACCAGTCTCAATCTGTGAGAGTGTGTAACAAAAGTCCATCAGTAAAATGCCTACTGTAGTTGTTTGGACGTACCAGTGTCACACTACCTTGTCAGTGTCACTGCTGTGTTGGGAATAGTCTATCACATAATATCTAGGTAGCGATGCTCCAATATAAGAAAAATAATTGCATGTTTTGTTGATACTAGTAATAAATAATAGGGAACCCAGTTAAACAACATATTTGGAAAACATAAAATAGAAAATGAGCCATAACTTTTGCAAAGGCCACAATGCACAGTATGTACTTATTTTCACTAACAAATTCGACAAAACGTCATTTGACCAGGGGTGCCCAAAATATGACAGTGTGGTGGTCTCTCCTTCCATTGAAAGACAGGATAGAGGGGAATGATAAATAAAAAAAGATGTGAAGCAGATGGGTTAGTAGTTGTAAAACCTACAAATATGGTAGGTGTTTCTGATAAAGTGGCCCAGTGTAAGTGCAGAGTAGTGTAGCTACAGTGTAGTTATCATCACAAGAGCACAAACCACTTTATGATGTACTCTCATCTTAGCTTCCGGTAGCATGGGTGTATAAGCCAGTGATGTCTTCTCATCTGGACAACAAACTGCAAACCTCCTCAAACATTCATCTTTCCTCTCTCATCCCAACCACACTGACCCCCTCCAGTTTCATTTTCCAGGATAATGTCCAAATTTATTATTCATCAAGGCATACTGCCATGATCAATCCCCTCCAAGAGGCTGCATACAAGGATGTGTTTTAAATCTCCCCCTGAGATGCTGAACTTTGTCACATCTAATTACACACAGTGAAGGAAAGCCGCAGCTAGACATGCTCTCTGTCTCCCAGCATGTGCACAGCTTCCCTCCTGATGTATCGGAAGGTTCCCAGCAGGTAAGCTGCAGTGACACATTCTGTATTCGCTTCGCTTTGAAATCAGCACTACTGTTAACATAATTTGTCCTGTTATAAAGACTGATGCTGTTTCCGTGCAAAAACCTTGTATCTCCTTTACAGGAGAAGGCAAAAACATATTTAATTAGTGCGAATGTGGAAGCTATCACACTGTTGTTCTTCAGAAGTTTAAGTATTATTATTATCATTACTAGACCTGTTTTTTGGCGCAGCTTCTCATCAGAACCCATATTGAATTTTTCAAAATTCCAAAGTCAAAATGTCCATTAATATCTGGTGTAGTGCGTATTTACATTTTGGAGCGGTTGATCAGTATTGATCGTTTAAAAAAAAATTGTGTTGGAGAGAGAGTCTGTGATGTCACAGCTAAGGCATCCAGGAAGGGACAAAATGTGGAGAAACACAAACGCGGATCAAAACACACAGCAGACTCATAATCAGTCTCATAAACTGACACTAAAGCTCAGGTAAGTTATGAAAAAAAAGATGCGTGTCACTGTCTGTTGTGGCTTAACTTAAAATAATCAGTCCATGAATCACAATCGCACTTCACACTTTCTCATGGAAATGCAGCCTAGTTTTTAATGGAAGATAATGGAAGAAAATGTTTTTCCCAATAGTTTTTAAACTATATCTTTCGATCTGGAAATTTTAAATGACAGCTGGCAAAGTAAAAAAGTACTAAAAATGAGACAAGCAGAAAAGGGTTTTGTCTCAAAAACACATTAGGTCATAAAGGTTCTTTGTTAACATGCGGAAGTTGCAGTTATCACTCTCAATGACAAAAGCATAGTGAAATGTGACTCACAGCATCAAACCAGAAGAGAAATTTCAAAGTGTCAGTCAACTCATGCCATTTCTTGACATCAAAAGAAACACAAACATTTAGAAATGCAGACTTGAAGTGGTCCTTACAGACTGTAATCTGAGTGTGAGTGTAACTGACTACAAAATTAAGTATGTAGTTTCATCACTACATTGAAATACTATTGCAACTCAAAACGACAAAACTTCTAAGGAGTACAAGTTAAATAATGCATCACATTTTCTCCCATCATCATTCCTCTCCCATCATCATTTGTCTCCCATTAGATTCTGTTTGTATTATGAAGAGATATGAAGCTCTGTCATTATGAGCTACAGCAAGCAGCTGTGCGATGTGACACATCAGTTTCTCCAGTAAATAGAAACTGGAGAAAAATTCAAATTTGGGGAAAAAAAAAAAAAAAAAAAAGACATGACCGCTGATCCTGTTTGCAAGTCACTCGTGTTTTCTTTGTAAAGTCTTTGTTTGAGAAATACCATCTTGGTCCAGTTGGCTTCTTAAATACTTGGAAATGCTGGGCTTAAGAAATTGGCCCTGGAATGGATTTGACTGTTATAGAGTTCCTGAGTTTTAGGTGAAGCTGTTTTGAGAAGAGGTTGTTAATGTCTTATGACAAGTAGGAATAATGTTTTTAATTCATCAGGTCACTTCAAAATTGATTCACAATACCACTGGACGACACTGACCAGAGCACTAACGTCATGCCCCTATTCACCCTCGGATGTGTATACTTTACATGATGCATGCGGTTATCATTGCAGGTGTGCGATAATGAGCCAGTTAAAAGGAGTCATTCATCAGGCTCATGAGCCAACAGCTGTCCTCCATGACAAAAGTCATCCATTCATGGACTACAATTTTACACTCAAGCAAAACTGAAGGGGATCCTATAGGCTGCGCGATCTGCCATGATTCAGTGCCTCAGGCTTTATATTCATTGCAAGGTCTTATGCACTAATAAAGATTCAACATCTTAATTCACTTCATTCATACGTATACATGACCTGTTTACTGTAATTGTTGATATTTTCTGTTTGTGTTATTACTGATATTATGACACAAAATGACCAATATGTTGATGATTTCAACAGAAATTAAGCACTGAAAGCTCAAAACTTTATTATTGTGAATAATGAAGTTCTGAGTGTAATGTATTCATTATGAATGAGAAAAAGGAATACTTACTGATTTTGGCATGGAACTTTTTAATGTTTAGTTAACTTCTGTTCAGAGGGCAATGTAAAAAAAAATGCTGGGTGTCACTTCATATTAAGTGTTTCCAGTAACACTTAGTATGTGTAGTTAGTTAACACACATGGTACAACAACCTATCTATCAGTGAAGTATGCACTGTTACAGTTAGAAAGCTGTAGTGCAGCTTTCGCAGTGGTAGTTTAATTGAATTTGTACTGGAAATACACAGGTGTATCCTAATTACATGCACTTACGTGGGCCGAAAAAACTGAATTCGATCAAACGTGTGATTGCATAAGCTGCCCTACTGTAATCCATCTAACAGTAAATACATCACCTGTAGTTGGTGTTGTCACATATCTTATTATTTGTGTAACTGCACAGTCATTAGAAACAATTAATAATTTAAGCAGGTCCAATATGTGTATAATAATGTAAATAAATAAATAAAAACAGTAACAAAAAATTACTAACAAACTTAAATCATCAATCTACCTTCAATATTTTACTACATTGAACAAACTAACTAGAGTGTAAAACAAACATTTTGGTTTTATTAAATTACTGTTATAAGTTTCAGTGACTCAAAAGTTTAAGTCAGCCCAGTTACTGACTTCTTATTAGTTATTTAATTATTTGTTTGTTTGTTTGTTTGTTTATTGTTAACACAGGTTAAGTATTTCAGAGTTCTCACAAGTCCCAGAAACTTGGAAAACTACTTTTTCATCTGGAAATACAATTGCTAAGTGTCCAAGAAAAGTGTAAAACTGGCCCATTAAGCTACTGACTGCATATTTCACATATTTTCAGACTAATGGCCGGTCAGACTAATGGCCAGTCTGACCGTCCGTTAATGTCTGTTGTAGTCTGGAATGCCATCTGGACAGATATGTGGAAGCTGTATAAGAACCTCCAGCAGCTTGAGCCAGCAACACTTACAACATGCAACACTTCTGATATTGTAGTGGAATTTGTGATCAAGTGATGATTGCTCAAGGAAAGCATTTCTGAATGTAAATCAGTGTGTAAGGGATTAAACACAGTGAGTAAGGGGTTATTAGGTGTCTTAGTGTTAACTTTAAGGATGGCAGTAGCTGTATTTCAGTCTTACAACAAAAACAAAACAGCATTCATGGCTCCGCTACCAGTCACGACCCAGAGTTATTCAGGTCTTTTAAGGGGTGAACGATCAAAGCAGCCATGCAAGTGATAAACGGTGTTAGTGTTGTTTAGTGTTGTTTTAATTACTGTTGTTTTCGGGCCTGACAGGAGTTAAAGTGGTTGCCATGGCACAAGGCAACACAGCATGCTAATATTCAGTTAACCGTTGTTATATTTTTTTAAATGTATTGATTTGTATGTTGAAAACATGACACAACCTCCAATTCTATACATGTACATGAAGACGATTCTGCCAGTATGTGCGTTCCAACACGTCCTGTGTGCGTTTTGTTCACTAGTGGGGTTACATGCAATTTCCATGATGCTTAGGGTAAGCCTTTAGTTTAGCATTTTGTGTTCTACAAATAACACAGTGCCCTTTTCAAAAATTCCACAGTGCCCTTTCTAAAAATAATACAGTGCTTAAACATTTCTACACAAAACAGAAGCCATTACACCATGTGCTTTTAGATACAATAATGTTCTGGCTGGCCTTCCAAAACACTAAGCTTTTCTTCTTCCTCGGCTTGGATGCTCTCCTGATCTGTATTTCTAGCAGTTACTAACATCTAATGGACAAAAGCTCTGTGGGTCAGTAATCTACAGGGCATGTTTACACACACATATTAACACTCTTACGGCATCAAGCACATGTTCCCATTTCAAATTGGACGTTGCTCTGACAAAACAGATTTTTTTTCTCTACAGATCTTTGTGTAAGTATATTTAATATGAAGTCTGTGAGGCACTGGATCTGAATCTGTCAGGTTCTCTCTCAAATTAAGCCCTGCACCCCTCACTTCTGAGACTTCATATTATTTTAGGCCAAAAACAAATCAAAGAGAGAACAGCACCTTATGAAGAGTTCTTGTCATCGCTGTTGGAACAAAACTTAGGAACAAAACTCCTTTTTTGTCATTTTTTCTCTAATTTTAAAATGCGAGCTGTATTTTACACTTTGCAATAGATTCATGCTTAATAGAGCAGTATTACTCATATTAATGGTCCAAAATTTCAGAGAATAAAATCATCTTGCATTAACTTCCATTAAAATGTAATAACATTGTATAATTCACCTGCAAAGTTCCTTTTTTGGATTTTTTTTTCTTCTGACAGCGTTATTATATTGATAGATGTACTAAGAAATCAGCCTGAAGTTGTTGAAGTTCCTTCAGACCTGAGGAGTTTTTTACCATATACTTTTGCACATTTACTTTAGTTGTATTTTGGAAGCACTCTTTACATTATTGCATTAAAGCAGCAGTACTTCTAATATGGGTTTAGAAAATTCTATACTGTAACAACTGATTCAGCGTTGCTATCTAAAAATAAGAAACCCTACTTAAGTGTTCATTAAACTGTGTAGCTACGTTGTTGTTGTTGCATGCCTTGCTAATGTATTGCTAGACTGCAATTAGGGGCACTTTATATATAGTGCTAAAGTAAGTAACCTGGTTGCCTGGTGAGTTTGGACAGCTTCTAATTATAACAGAATAATGATCTGAGTTTTATATTCCGATAATTAACGGAAGGCCATCAGGTTTCTTTGTTTTTATAGCGTATCCACCTCTGACTGTTCAGTGTCTGTCCCAGTGTCAATCGTATAAAAATAAGGCCCACTGACCTTAATGGTTAGGTATTGTTTTTATGAGTTGGGCTTAGCCCAGCAAATCCACCGACACGCACTGCTGCCCGTGCCTTTGGAACTCATGGTGTCTTCTGTCAGAGAGGCTCATGTAATGCTTAGTGACACCGGGGTCACAAGGGATTGGAAATGGAGTGATAGGTCTCAGTCCTGAGACGGCATAATGCATTCCCCATATCTACTCCAAGGGCATGTACAAATAAAGCGTGCCACGGCCACGTTTGTGGGCGAGATGGGTTAAGGTGGATGAAGGATTTAAGGCAATTTCCATCAATGGATGTGATGCTTCAGAGAAAGGTCGTGGAGCAAAGCACTGGCTGGTATGTATTCTCACGGCGCTGTGTGTGTATACTTATTTTCATCAAACAAAGCCATCCAAAGCTGTCGCTTTTGGATCGCATCAGCCATGTATTGCCACAATGATTTGTTTTTATAGAACCAGCCAACGGAAGACGGTCCCCAGCCCCCTCTCCTCTGTTGTCCCGGTGATTCTCTTGGTGATATCCGCGCTGTTCTCCATCACTGGCCGAGTTTGATATGAGCTGTATCTGTCATCTGTATCTGCCAGTGTCCAGTCATTGGCTGTCAGCTGTTGGGTTCAGCCGTATGCCTGTCAGATTGTCACAGTGGAAGGGTTTACACTGCCACCTCTGCAGTGCAAATTAGCTGCCTCCGAAGTCCGAAACCACACAGGATCTAATGGAAAATCCATACCTAAATTACAATGAAGTGCTAGCCCCTTTCTTCCCACCACCACCTCTTTTTTTATTCCATGTGCATGCTTCCCATCCATCCATGTGGCAGCTAGGGGGCAAAAAAGAAGAAAGAACCCAAACATATTTCCATATGGAGCCCTTTTGAGTTGTTTTAAAATTTGAAATCAATATCTTCAGCAACATAAGACCTATTTGGGATCAGAGCAATCTATAAAATGAAATTGGCATGCTAGTTTTGAAATAGTTAGCAAGAGGCTGGGAACCTACAATAAATAACAAATCTACATGTTGTGTTGCCGTTTTACCAATGATGTATGATCATAATATTAGGATGGTTTAAAACAATAAAGCGTATCTGTAGTTCATACACTGTAGCATTTCATTTGAGATCTTATGGCAAATGTAGTCATAAATGCATTTTGAATATAATAACAAGATATAAAACAGAGAAAAATTCTTGAGTTATTGAAGAAAACACTTAAAAACATCTATTTGTGATAAGTCTAACAACAACTGTTAAGACCAACAGATTCCAGACTTTTCAATAGCGTTATACTTTTCAATACCGTTGTACTAAATGGACAGGTAGGACAATGCCCTTCCCCTCGAATGAAAAGTTACTTTTGGCATCCATAACTTGCTGTTAACAAATGACCAGAACCTGATTATTTTGGACTTCTGTGGACTTACAAACAATATCACCCACAAAAGTTTGCAATTTGCAGTTTGACTAACATGGGGCCTCTAGTCCAAGCATGTAAATGATATTCAGGTAAGATATAGATATAAATCTGAATGACAACATTGTCATGTTTTGTTCTCACCGTAGTTTAAAAATGCCAGTGCTGCTGTGAAATATATTGTGGCTGCTCTGTTAGTTTAGGAAAGTAATGGGTCAAAATCAAAATCAACATTAAAGTGCAGCTAAAGTTTGACAGCTTACTTCATCATTTCACTGATAAACCGAGGAAAGTGTTCGCAAACGAAATGCTACAGTGTGTGTGAACTACAGATAAATTTCATTGTTTTAAACCTTCCTAATGTTATGATCATCCGTCACTGGTACTATGCCGACACAACATGTAGATACTTGATAAATCACAACATTTTGCTTTTTAAATATTTGATACATTTTAACAGAAACACATTAGTAAAACAGGAGTGCACCACCACTACATTCATTTAAAACGACTCTAGTGACACACTGCAGTATCCCAGGTTTAATCAATCAGTTTTCAGATCTCACTCAAATTAACTGTTCCTCAAAGTAGCTAATGCCTCCACTGTCTGTTCTAAGGTTTGTAGACATCTGCTCGTCCAGCATTTCTACTGAAATCAAGGGGTGTTAGTAAGTAGTTTTGCTGCTCTACTCTTCTGAGAAGCTTTTGTTCTACCTGCCCATTGCAGTGAGAATTTGATTGTATTCAGCCACAAGAGCATTAGTGGCGTCAGGTACTGATATGGGATGAAAAGTTCTGTACCAAGCTCTCATCAAGGTATTTAAGGGACACTGAGCATGTAGATGATAGTCTCACAGAATTGATGTTTGAGCTTCTCCACTGCAGCCTCAGCCCTCCAGCCTGGCCGCATGGAATTTATGATTAAATCAAGCTACAAGAATGGAATGTTCCCTGACATCGGCATGCTCCTTATCCTATGTCAGTTTTGGATGACCTAACAAAGGCTACATATGGACCTTTCTCTGCTTTTCAGTGACCTTAGGCTAATGTGTGGCCGCTCCAGAGTATTTGGATGACTGCGGATGTGTCCTGAGCCATCACAACAGTAAAGTGCACATGCCCAGAAAATCCATGACTTCTTCCAAAACACTGGGGATGCACAGCGAATGTGGCAGGCAATCCAGCAGGCATCTCTAGACCCCTGTGAGCCCTCCCTTCCAGATGTCCTGAATCACTTTTATGCATGGCTTGAAGCACAAAATGGCATGGCCGCTAGGAAGACCACCAGGTCCTCTGTCTGACCACGACTGATGTGAGGAAAATTCTTCTTAGTATCAACCTATGGAAGGCTGCCAGACCAGACATCATTCCTGGTCATGTGCTCAGAGAATGTGCAGACCAGCTGTCAGGTGTTCTCACAGGCATCTTCAGATCTCTCTAAGCACCACTGTTGTTCCAATGTGCTTCAAAGCCACCACTATCATCCCCATGCCAAAGAAGCCATCAGTGTCCTGCCTCAATGACTATCATCTCGTCCCGCCGTACTCACACCCATCATCATGAAGTGCTTTAAGAGGCTCTTCATGAAGCACATAAAATCACAGCTGCCCCCCTCACTGGACCCCGTGCAATTTGCATATCATCCCAAATGCTCAATGGATGATGTCATCTCCACTCTGCAACTCTGCAGCTGGCTGTAGCCCACCTGGACAAAAGGGACATTTATGTGTGAATGCTGTTCATAGACTTCAGTTCAGCATTCAACACAATCATTCCTCAGTATCTGGTTTGGAATCTGAGACTGCTGAGCCTGAACAATTCCCTCTGCAACTTGATCCTGGACTTCCTGACTGGGATATCTCAGTCAGTCAGCACCACCGCACTAAGCATAGGCCCCCCCACAGCTGTGTCCTCGGCCCTCTGCTGTTCATACTGCTGACCCACAACTGTGCATAGCTCAAACCATATCATCATGATCGTGGTGGGTTTGATCAGCGGAAATGTTTAGGTTACTTGCGGAGAGAAGGTGCAACAACTAAGGGACTGGTGCAGAGTCAACAGCTTGTCTCTGAATGTGGACAAAGCGTAAGAAACAGTTTTTGACTTTAGGAGGGCACGACATGATCAACATCAGTGGCTCCTCTGAGGAGATCATCCAGAGCACCAAGTTCCTTGGTGTTCACATCGTTGAGAACCTCACATGGACCCTCAACACTAGCTCCATCGAGACTCGTTATGCTCCACAGAGGGATTACAGAGAGCTCCATCATAGCTTAGTATGGGAATTGTTCAGTTTCTGATCACAAGACCTTACAGAGTATAGTGAGGACAGCTGAGAAGATCGTCAGGGGTTCTTCCCCCTCTGTCAAGGACATTTACATTACATGCTACATCTGCAAAGCCACCAGCATTGTGGATGACCACACATTCCCCTCACAGCCTCTTCTCCCTTCTTCCGTCTGGCAAAAGGTTCCATAGCATACAAGCCTCCACTGACAGAACAGGAAACCGGGAAACTGTTTCTCCCCCAGGCCACCGCAATCAGAACTGAAACATAAACTGAAACACACGCACACACACACTCAAAACTGAACTTCTTCCTTCTCCGAACACAATTTATATACACATTGAACTGTTGTATTGTTGCTCTTCAGGTTTCCTTGCACTCTTTCTCTTGCTTCCTTCGCACTGTGTATTTTGTCATTTCTGCACTTATGTAGTCCTGTGGTATTTTTATTTTTGTTGTGGTGTTGCACCATGGTCCTAGAGGAACATTGTTTCATTCTGTGTACATGGCTGAAATGACAGTAAACATACTTGACTTGACTTGACTTGACTTGACTTGACTTGAGGGGGAACCATCCGTTCTTGTGGCTTGATTTGGTCTTAACTTCTAGGAGGCCAGGCTGGAGGGCTGATTTTATTCCCATTGTTTTTCTGGGGAGAATATTACTCAGTACAGGGATATTGAGCTAATTTCACAAAACTGGCCCACTGGGTTCCCCACGTCATCCTCAGCCCTCCAGCCCGGCCTCCTGGAAGTTAAGACCAAATCAAGCCACAAGAATGGATGGCTCCCCCTTCCACGGATGGAGTCTCCTCTAAAAAGGACTCTGTAACTGTGGATACAAATCCCTTCCAGCAAATCTGGCTCTGGCTCTGTAGCAGCCACATTTGGCTATTTAAAAGTACAAATCTGAGATTTGCAATTTGTGACTACCTCTTACTGCACTGGAAATAGTGTTGCCTTGAATGTACTTAATTCATATTTGCATATGCATGAAATTTAATCAGCTATTGCCAAAAATTAGTAAACTAAAAGATAATATTGTACTGATGAATGCAAATTTCCCACTTGTGGCACTAATAAAGGTTTGCCTTATCTTATGTCATGTGGAAATGTACATATTTCAATTAAGGTATTACTTTTTTCAGTAGAAGAAGATTCTTCTAGAAGATTCTTTATTTATCACATGCATAGTCATACAAGTACAACATACAGTGAAATGATTTCTCTGCATTTAACCC
>JBBIGA010000132.1:12781033-12793326 GCA_037576975.1 Alestes dentex | reverse complement strand
GAAAAAGAGAGAGAGAGAGAGAGAGAGAGAGAGAGAGAGAGAGAGAGAGAGAGCAACCAAGTGCCTGTCATGCTAAGCACGATGGTGAATGGACAAAGCATTCCTGGTCAGGCTTGGTTTAAATAGGGAGAAAGTTAGTGACAGGTGAATCTAGTAATGACAGCAAAAGGGACCATTAGGGAGACAACAAGAGAGACCAATATGGAGATAACAAGAGAGACCAATATGAAGATAACAAGAGAGAACAATATGGGGATAATAGCATGGGCTGAACACCCCCGTCTCAGTACTCAAGTGCTCTAAACATGTCTCCTCTCTGACCTCATCTAGCACCACCTATTGGCAGCTGTCCTCTGCAGAGGGTGGTGTTAATGCCATTTAGCCAGAAATTTTGTGAAATGGTTCAAAATCTCACTGAGCGTTTTAATGTTATCCAATCAGCTTTGGAAACCTGCACTGCAAGCTACTGAAAACTCCAGCCTAAATAAACTGGTGCGAATGAATGCCATGTCCACCTACTGCTGGCTCCATATTGAGAACTGCTGCCATAAAGTTGGCTCAACTGAAAGCAGGCAAAGGAATGATGATGGGGCACTATGCATTAAGTGCTCTTGAAGAAAGTTTGGTAGGCTGGCTACTATTGGGAAGAATCATCACGTCTCCAAGTTTTCTCCATTTGGAGATAATGGTTCTCACTGTAGTTCTCTGGAGTCACAGAGATTTAGAATGGCTTTGTAACCCTTTCTCCACTCATATATTCTCTCTATATATGTTTTGATCTCTTCCAGAATTCCTTTTGAAGGCAGCATAGGGGTACTTGTTAAAGCCTTTTATAGCCCATTTCACATTGCTGGCAACATTCTGTTTAAGTGATGTGTAGATTGAGCAGGGCTGGCAGCGATCAAGCCAAGGTATGTCCAGTCCAACTGATCCGAGTTACCAAGTACATTTGGTTAATTGGGCAGTTGAGTAGCTGGGAATGACTTGTTCACACAGGGTCTGTCGATGGTGTATTTCCTTAAAAAACAAACACCATAACGATAATAATATTATTATTCAGATTACCTTATATTTTGTTTGAAGATCTGCAACAATTATGCGTGACATACAGAGGGAAAACCAGTAGGGACCAAATATGGCACTGTAAATGATCAGAAGCCCCACAGACAAGACGAGTTAAAAGTAAAAAGGTGTGCTGATTTAGACATGCAGGTTGCACACAGTAATTGGTAGATATAAGCTTCCATCACTTGTTAGCTTCAAACAGTAGCCTCGCAGCTACAGAAGCAAACTTCATACACCAAGCATGTTTTCAGCTGATCTTCTACATTTGAGGGAATGGAAAATGCATAGATTGGATTTTTTTCACTCTTAAGTAATACAACAGTCATTCCAAAATGTTAATAATAATTAAAAAAAAACAAAAACAAAACTTTATCAGTCAGTGGCATACCAGCTGGCATCACTGTTAAAACAAGCCCGTATTCGTATTATTTTCCGCTAAGTAAATTAATGAAAATGCACCACATCAGGAGCAATTCTAGAGACATAAAGCGCTTGGCAGAGAAACATTCTCTCTTCTGCATGGCTCAGTGCCTCTCTGCTGTGGGTAACATTTGCATACTGCACCTCTGTGGAACAAAACAGCTGTCAGTATAGCTTTACTTTTCCTCACCCACACTGCTGTCATCTCTCTCTCTCCCTCTCTCTCTCTCTCTCTCTCTCTCTCTCTCCCTCAACTGTACCTGCAGTCTGGGATTACGTACAGACACATGCATATAGGATTTTCTCTCTCTCTGTGCTCATTGACAGTAAATTCAAACCACCGGGATTAACACTTAGTTTTACATTTAGTACAAGTAACTGTAATAGTGCGAGCAATTGGATGCAGCGAATAATCCTAGCCTATAGGCTTTCCGTAGTAGTTTATATATGTAACTGTTAGCTCCTTGGCACGGGCATGAATGTTTGTTATGCTCCAAATACAGTGCAGGCCATAAGCAATTGGACGGTGAGTATATATTTGTTGCTTTGGCTCTTTACTTCTGTACACAAACCAATGATTCAGTGACTCTGAGGTTAAAAGTGAAAAAAAAAATGTCAGCTTTATTGTAAGAGTATGGGTGGAACATATAGAAATCACAGCCATTGTACATTTCGCTGGACCATAACTAATTGAATATCTGGCTGTTCTGTTGTTCGCTGGCAAGCTGTGGGTCACCACATCATCTGGTCATGCGCAAGAGGGCTGACAAAAGGTCTAGGGTTGATTTCTACATCTGGACTCTCTCGCTGTTGTCTCCAGATGTGGCCAAAAAAAAAAAAACGTGTTGATGCTATTAAAGCAAAGTAGGCCAGCATGTGGCTGAAATAACAAAATCATTTAAAATATAGACATGAGGTGCATAAAAGAACAGTTTAAAACAAGAAGCAAGAACACACTGGCAAGGGTATAGTTGGCTAAAAGGTGCATGAAATGGCCGTTGGCCTGAGACCGGATAAATGAGACGAGCCATCCATTTTAATACCAGTTTTAACAAGCACTCATCCACTTGGCCTTGCCATTTCTCAAGGGAACCCCCTACGCTATAGTAAGGGTCGTTCTATTACTTTAATAGCTCAATTGATGTGTGTTAGGTGAGCCCCCAGAAGGACAAGGGATTGACTAAACACAATGTCAACTTTGGCAGAGGAACTGGCCCAGAAATCATTGCGATCAGACACACTGGCCTTTTTAAACCCCATTAAAAATGGCAGAAATAAAGCTATTTATAAGCCCTAGCAATAAAATACTTCAACATACCAGCATTTCAAAACCAGGCTTAATTTATTCTCACTAAGATTTATGGGAAACACTTTATTGTCTTCATAAGGCTACATAACATGTACATAAGGCTTTCATGACAACAGACATAATCCCTCATAAACATGTATAAAGCTTATTCCTAACAAGTGGTAGTTGTTATGACATTTACTGACATCAAAATTGATTTAAACAGTTTTTTAATAAAAACTGATGCTTGATGGATTAAGCTTTAATGTTTGTGTAGGATCATGTCAGTAATCTGACATAACAATGAAACGACAACCATGAAATGCACAACTAAAACAACAATAGACAGGGTCAAATAGTGAAACCTGACCGGCCATTGTATACAAGAGTAGATCAGCAAGAAGGTCCAGGGTTTGATTCTATCCAGAGTGTTTCTCTGCCTTTGCCCTATTACTGCCGGGATTGGATCCCTTTAACCCTGGTTAAGGATAATCGGTTCAGATAATGGATTGATGGTATTTGGTTTCAACTAAAAACTAAAAATCAATATTAAATGAACAGAAACTGAAAATGGCAAAATGGAGCATCAGTTAATAAGATATATAGCGTTTGGTGCTCTTTATAGGCCATACAGGTCAGGCAGAAAAAATGTAGAACCAGATGGCATTCTTTGGCCACATGACATTGTGTGACTCCTATTAGTCAGAGAAAGACTGTAATAAACGAAATCATTTACTCTGCACTGACGGTCTGCACTTCAATCTTGACAAATGACTATACCGTTTCAAATCCAGTGTTCTAGATGCAGAACAATAATTTAAAATATTTTAATAATTAAAGTTTTCTGTCCAATTGCAGTCTGTATTGTATGGTCATACACACTGATTATTGTAGAAGTGGAATAACATTGTTCTGATCATGGTTATTTCTTTAACCTTGCACGCTTTGTCATCATTAAATCATATTGTCGCAGGATTGTCACATGTTATCGTCACTAAGGGCACGCGAAGCAACTGAGAAACACCTCAGAGCTCCGGCTACGTCAGTGGTAGATGTATTCAGTTTGAGTGGGTTTGATCTTTCAGGCACAAAACTGCATTCCCCAGCTACTGCGTCTTTCTCCTGACAACTGTCTTTCCACATTCAGCATTCATAACCCGTAGGACTTGATACAGTAGCTGTGTAATTTTATATAACTTTTCCGTGGGCTGTTAATATTAGCATGTCGAAGCATTTTTTTTTTCCACAGTTATTATTCTCTTTACCCAGGGGTTGGTCTTGTGTATCAGCTCTCCAACAACAACGTGTCTAATTACGTATAATTAAGCCCGAGCTTTTTTGGAGAGCAATCTCTTATTCCCTTTATTGTATTACAAATGGGACTGTTACATCCTAACAAGCATGGCTCATCACTTCCAAATCAGGTTAGAGAGAGCCTTTCCAATTCATAGGCCTCTTGTTAGATGTCTCTAAAAACGTCATTAAGACACTTTAGCCCCATCTGCGTTTTGTTTATAAACATCATGTGATTAGTGGATGAAGACATACACTGCTGAGAAGCAGCACATCACATGTAACAGTTCTTTGAAGAAAATACATTTAAGTTTAATATGGCAAAATAACACTAACACTAATAACATGAACACTACACCGATGCTGCATGCGGCATATTAATGCGTCCACATCGTTGTCAGAGGAGTTTCTAGCCAATGAGCACGAGGCCCTGTCGTATTCAGCTGTGTAGTGAGGCACCACAGTGCATAGCTCTGGAAACTGCAGCCATATAACAGCGTGTGTCAACGTGATGCACCCGTGGTGCTGACGCAAGTTAGACAGAAAAGCTAACCTGCGTGCACCATACCGAGCCAGGTATCGATCAGTCTGCACAGTGCCATGTTAAGTCGAACAAGCCTTTTATCTGGTCAATGGCGGTCCTATAGTGGTTCCTTTCCATGAATGGATGGAGTACAGACAGGGGTTGATAAATTGTCCCATTGCAGAGAGGCTACAATCATAATAAAATGGCCAGTAAGAGAAATAAAAAGTAGGCCGTTCTAATAAAGTGGCCAGTGGATGTCACGGGATACTTTATATGTAATGTAATGGAACTCCCATTCTTGGGAGTATATTCAACCTGCATTTGGAACAGAAGCTTTCTTGCTGACATCACAGTTCAGCTTGACTCAAGAGTCTCGACTTTTCACCTTGGATCTTCACTGTAATGTTTATAAAATAACATATATCACTCCAAATTGTGTACAGCCATGTTCATTTAAACACATATATTCATTAAAATATTAATGTGAGTCTTAGTTAATGTAATATGTTCCTCTGGTAAATGTTATCTTAATCTCAGAAGGTAGTTGTAACTAAGCCGTTTATTTCCGCCACTCTGTTCGTGAATTTTCGTACAGAGGGGTAAATTCAAATCTCCCTCCAATACCCTGTCTTTGTTCTCCACCACACACGGAAGACACATTTTAATAGGTATGTCCTGAGATGTCATGCAAGTATCATCACTTTCCTTAACATCCAGTGTTATTTTGGCTGTATTCTTAGGATTGTTGTCTTGTTGTCTTGTTGAAACATCTTCTCCCCTTTGGCCAGTGAGATTAAATTCTTTCTAATATCTTCTGGGACATATATCCATTGATGTTTGTGTTTACCATTATTGTTTATGATGAAGCAGCCTCACATCATGATGCACCCACCTCCTTACTTCACGGCATCACATCGGATTGAGATCTGGATAATTTGGAGGCCACGGCTCTTTTTGTCGTGTTTCTTGAACCATTCCAGACCAATTTATGTAGTGTGGCAGGGAGCCTTTGCTATGAAAGACTGTCTTTGTCTTCTCTTAATCACTCAAATCCCATTCCCACGCTTTCCTGTTTTTCCTGCTTCCAACACGTCAGCTTCAAGAACTGACTGTTACCTCGCTGCTTAATATATCCCAGTCCTTGACAGGTGCCATTGTTAGAGGATAATCAATATTATTCACTTCACCTGTCAGTGGTTTTAATGTTGTGGCTGACTGGTGTAATTGATAGTGACAGCCCTACACTTCACTTGCTTTTCCCATGAAAATAATAAAGGACCTTGTACATGACTAACATGATGATCCCTGTTCTCTGTCCTACAACTTTATGCAGAAGCACATTTCCCCTGGCACCTGCCGCATTCTGTCCGTGAGTCTTTGCTATTAGTAAATGGGAAATTAGAGATGCGAGTCAAGTTGCAATTATTTGAAGTGAAAACCATCGGATAAACAAATGTGGCAGGAAATGAGGTCAGTTCATACATTTGCTGAACCTTACAATAAATGTAAACAGCGAGGGGAGGGGCCAGACCTCCTCCCCACTCCACAGAAATCAGTCATTAGGGAGTGTTTATAGAGGCTATAAATAAGGATGGTGAGTATTTAAGCCAGCGCAAAATAAATAAACAAATAACCCTCACATCTTCTATCCTCATTTGCATTTTTATTCTATGCCATCCACGTTTTCTGCGTTTTGTTTGCTTCATTTTACGGCGGAGTTATTGCTTTACATGGTACTTGGATAGCTGAGTTATGAACTGTAATGCGCTGGCTGAATGAAGCTGCAAAACATTTGCAGATGCTCTTTATAAGTGCAGTTACTTGCTTGGAAATTGTCACAGACATTAAGACCCACTAAATCTGTCCATCCCACCCTATGGGAGTTCCCAGTGTTTTTTCTATCCATTTCCAAACTGACCCACAAATAGTAGCTCCGAGAATAGCCAAGGACAGTTCAGAGTGTTCATGCCAGTGGAGTCCTGCGGCACTGATATGTGAAAACAGTCAGTCAAGGTGGCATTGATTTTGGAGTCAAGTAGCCTGAGACTTGATTACAATGTGTTGTTAGTTTGTCGTTCCACTGTTGTCTGACCCATTGGTCAAGAACTTAACCTGTACGACCTGGAAGACAGGATCAATGCTGAATGGATTTCTTCCCTTACTCATTTAGAGGAGGTGAAGGACGCAACTGACTGCTGACCCACTGGATTTGAACTTAAAAGGTGAATTTGATCACGTAGGTGTAGTGGTTAACAACCCTTGAAAAGACTTATAAAAAGTGATGGTGGCTGTTTTTTCAACCTTGACATGCACAGTGGGAAGTTTAGATCATCATTCATGGTTCCAAAACATGAAATATAGCAAAGGGTGAGCTATTGTACATTTCTAACGTATAAATATACTTCCATTATCTGACACACATTTCCTTAACCAGGTTTGTGGGGGGTGCTGGAGCCTGTCCCAGTGGTCATAAGCCAAATGATGGAGAAACACCCTGGACAGGTCACCTGGATTCTGGACATCTCAGGGACAACGCACAGACAAACACATTCACACCAAGGAGGCAATTTCACATCCTCAATCCAACTGATGTGCCTGTCTTTGGAATGTGGGAGGAAACCAGAGTACCTGGTGAAAACCCATGCAGACACAGGGACAGAATGCAAACTCCCCACAGAAATGTGAATTGGACCCCTGACCTTCTTGTTGTAAGGCGATAGTGCTACCCACTGTATTCATTCTTCTGATATGAGTTAACTGACTATAAATGATCTAGTCCAACACAATAGCATAATTCTTCAAAATAAAGGAACATAAATCTTAATGTATTCTACTGTACAGTGTGTAGAGTGTAAAAAAGAGCAAAGTGTGCATGCATAGTTGCTATAAAACCAGTGTTTGGAGACGTCCATATTACCATATTACATTTTGATGTTAGAACCATGCCATTTTTTCAAAAACCTTAGGAGGAGAAGAGGCACCAAATTCCAGCTATAATAATAATAATAATAATTATCATAATAATAATAATAATAAAACTGACGCAATCATACTAAAAATAATTTGTGTTGTCTAATACTGCTACATCATTAACAACACCAGCAGCTTTGAAGGGACTACCTGACCATTCTATTTATTTATTTTTTTAACATTTTTTTAAGGTCTCTGTTTGGGAACAAAGCTCAACTTTTGCAAATTACATTCAAATTTCAATTTGTATTTAGAAACCTGATTCAGCAGTAGAATCATTGCATGAAAATATTCTTATGCTGATGCTGAGCAGGCGTATGTGTGTGTACAACATCCATCTCCTCAGGGCACAGAGTCCGAGTCCCAATGAGTCCTTGCTCCCAAGAGGGTCTTATGTATGAATGACTACTTAAAAAATAATGAAATTGAAAAATGCATGCAATGTAGCCTTTTTTGCCTTGGTTCTGAAAACGCAATGAAAGCGACAATCAAATAACTGGCGTGTCAGCATGAAAGGCTCTTGTTAAAAGGGAGGTCAGTGCTTTCAACCAAAAGAGGGCATGTCGAACACAGAGGACTGTTGTCCGATTAGCAGACACAGTTCTCTGTGTAAAAGACGCCGCTTAACTGATGACGGTGCTCTGCATGGCACTTTGGATCTAGACCTCTCAAAGGATTATCTTGTTTAGGCTATGAAACACAATTTGCTCTCGTGCCCCCTACAGTTCTTAGAGGTTAGCAACAAAGCGTCTCTTGGGGGCACTAAGTTTGTAAATTGCCTGACAGTAATTGTGAGTATATTTTATTGGAGCAGTTTTTTTATCACACTCTTGAGGGACATATGGCTTTAAAGGCATATATTGAAAAACAGTTGTTGTGTTTTTTTTAGTGCTCTTTCCAATGGTAAGACACCAAAGACAATAAGAAAGATCTGAAGATGTGACTATACAGAATATTCCACAAGAAAAAAATAATTCAGCAAAACTGATCATTAATTCACATTATGCAGAAGCATCATAATCCCTTTCTTTTTTTTAAATACTATTTAGTATTATGTCTCATCTGGTGGGAAAACATTAGTCACACTGTATTACAGAGGGGCACTGCCCAGCAGGAACAATGCAGTGATTGATCCTGAAACAACGGAAAGCTGGTGATTCAAGCGCACAGCTTGAACTGAACACGGTGGCTTTTTTAAAAACAGTGAAGATTATTTACACCCTCATCATCAGGCACTAACCACTGCTTTGATCACTCTCACAAATTAGGCACCAGGAAGGATCTACAGTTAAAAGAAAGGGCTTATCAGTGGGAGGAATTCAACGTCAGTAGTAAACGGTCTGTTTGTTTTAACCCGAGATATCAGAGCACAAATCCGAGTCGATTCTGTCAGCGCTCCACATCAGGCCTGAAAATTCACAGGCTTGTGACACAACATAACATAACCCGAAAGAAGCCATGTGGTAATAGTGTCCATATGTAGACTACAGATTGACTTGCTACACTATATGGACTAAAGTATTGGGACACCTGACCATTACACTAACGGGACATTAATGATATTTCATTCAAATACATAGACTTTAATATGGAGTTGGTCCCCCCTTTACAGCTGTAACAGATTCCACTCTTCTTGGAAGGCTTTCCACAAGATTTTGGAGTTTCTGTGGGAATTTGTGCCTATTCATTCTGTAGAGCGTTTATGAGGTCAGACACTGATGTTGGATGAAAAGGCCTGGCTCACAATCTTCATTCCAGTTCATCCCAAAGGTGTTGAATGGGGTTGAGGTCAACTGCTGTAGAGTCATTAGCAATCACTGTGAAATGTGAGATTTCTTGATGCATTGAATGATTCAAATAATTGCAAATGGTTCATAATACATAGTAATTTGCTAAAGAGTCTTGACGGCATCATGAAGAGATTTGCACCTTTAAGGTATAAGATCTGATATAGAATAGTGTGATGTGAATACATGCTGTTTAAAAGAATGCGGAGTGCAGATTGTCACCCTAACCATGCACCTGTAGACTCATTTTCCTAATTACAGCTGCTGCACCCTCAGGCAGCTTTAGTAGGCTTCCTTAAATAAACAACCAGCCGCATAATAAAGCAAATTTTTTTCCCAAATAAACTGGGATGTCCACAGGATATCGTTACTGTATGCGAGGCGAGCGAGCCGCAGCTCTTTAGGGCACTGTGTTTTCAGTGATTCTATCTCTCTCCCACTGTCATGTTGTCCACATTAGAACTGAATTATTGCTCAGATAACATATTCCTCAGCACAGTGTTAGTGTCTGCCTCGCAGGCCTGAAAAGAAAACTGCTTCTACATACAAGACGCTGGGGAATGCGTTTGGTGTCCCAATTCCAAAACAGTGTCAATTTCACTTAGCCCCTCCGTTTCACTAGATTGACCTTGCCTCCATGGAATGAGCTCCTCCATCAGTATGCACATCTCAGAGCAGGTGTGGGAAGGACAGTCCAAGCCATTAAAAAAAAAAAAAAAACTCAGCCATTAACATGCACTCAGCAGCGTCTCGGCTTCAAGTGCATTTGTCACGCGAGGGCCGCAGAAAATAAATGGCAAGGTAACATGACGCATTTGTCAGGTTGAGGCTCAGAGAGATGCCATTGCTGATTCTGAATAGGCCAGAGACAACATCTCAGCATAGAGGCCAGAGACAGTGTCTCAGCACGGCTACTCAGCAAAAGAGTAAGTGAACACTGGATTTGCTCTCAGAGAGAAGACCAGAGAGTCTTTCTGTTGCTCTAATGAGATGGATACAGGGATGCGACTGATACTTGCTAGTTACACTGCCTGTCAAAAGTTTAGACACACACACAAACACTCACACATAAACAGCCATAGAAAAAAATTAGACCACTTTTCTGTTCACTGTTTGTACAGTTTTCGGCAGTGTGTGTGTATAAAATGCACAAGTTGCTATTCTTTTATTAACCATTGCAGTGTGAGCTGTGCAGAAAATAAGAAATGGTCCAGGAAGCTTGGGCCGAGTCGCAGTTGGCTCTTTGGGATCGGGTCCCAGCTGCTTTCGGGCTAGGTCAGCACCAGCAGAGCTATATGGTCCTCCGTGCTCGAATCTGTAGGGGAAGGATGGGAGACGTCACAGCAGCCTTGGAACCACATCGACTCCCCGTGCTGCTGTATTCGCCCTTTCATACCCACTGCTCTGTTCACTGAGGTTGACGGCCGAATAACCGTCAGCTGCAACTCATCGCAAGGCACCACTCTCCCTTTCTGCAGAGCAGCGCTGCCGCTGTCCCAGGTGCTGAACAGCCCTGGCAGAGATGCCTGAGTGTCAGATCTTTGACTTTTAAGCACCTCCACCGCAGCCTGGAGAGGAGTGCCTGCCCTATGACGTTGCATATCACCTGTGATGATAAATTTAGCACCGGGAGTCTTGTCCAAGGCCACGTTTTGGCACAGAGTGGTGTTACTTACAACACCATACTGACCACCAGCTTGCAATAACTAATTAAACTGATCAGTAAAAACTAGAAAATGCTACTGAAAAAACTGGTGTGGCAATACAAAAGAATTCAACTTTGTTTGCTTCTTTTCGCAGCTACAGGTTTTCCAGGAATGCCTGGAATCTTACATTAAAAAGCAGTATAAGCAATTCATGTAAGCACAGGTATTCAGTTTTAATAATAACACAAAAGTACTAATCTTTAATAATAATACAAAAGTACTAAAAATGTTTTTTTTATGATTTTTATTGTTTTACTGCATCTATATTCTCAAATGTAATACACATTTCTTCATAACTGCTCAGATCAATGTGCAATTGTGCACATTTTGTCATAGATAGATACATACATAGATAGATAGACCGACACACAGGTAGACAGTTAGATTGTAGTTATGTGTCTTTGACACAGAAGTTGTTTTTTTGTTCTAGTAAGTGTTGGCAACTAACTTGCATTGGAGAACCAGAACTGGAACAAGATGATAAGATGGACAAATGATTGGATGGACAGATGGACAGGTGGATAGATGGAGAAACAGATGGACGGACAGATGGATGGCTGCAGAAGTAAATAGAAAGATGAATGTAGTTATATATGGAGAGATGGATGAATGGAGTGATATACGAGTGAATGGTTGGATTAGTGAATGGATAAATGGATACATTACTGATCCTTAAGTGGAAAATTGTCATTATCATTATTAAATTATTTTATCGTAAAAAAAAAAAACATTTTTGAAAAGCTAAGCATTTTAGAAGGCCAGTGTACTGCTGCCTTTAATGCTGGAATAAGTCCAAGATAAGTAGAGACACAGGACAACTCAATGGACCTTTCTCTGGATGCTTGGGTTTTTGTATCGTTAGAGTAATGGGCAGAATGTCGGCATAAAAAAGTGACTGAATTCACAGTATGGCATAAAAGGACATTTTATCTTGTGTGTGGAAGTCCTGGTGGGATGGAAGAAAATGAGTTACAACAAGTGATATATGAAGCGAAGGTCAACCTTCAAAGGCCTAAACATTATCATGAAATAAACCACAATGAAGGTCGGAGGAATAATAGTGTGTAAAAGTGCTGAGTTTATCTTTCCGAAGGTAAGCAGAAGAAGTCTGAGGGATCCATACACACACACACACACACACACACACACCCACACACACACACTCTCTCTCTCTCTCTCTCTCTCTCTCTCTTCTCCAAATACTGTTTCAGGCGGGAGATCTTCTGTTTTATCTGCAC
>JBBIGA010000132.1:12751241-12769071 GCA_037576975.1 Alestes dentex | reverse complement strand
CTTTTGTGAATATGTTTGTGAATATGTTTGTGAATATGTATTCATGTGCATATTTATTCTCTATTTCTTTATTTCCTGTATTTGTATGCCACTATTGCTTGTGAAGCTTCCCTTTAACTCCTATGTACTGTACCAGTACCATGATTTGACAATAAAAGTGATTTGATTTGATTTGATGAAGAATACCTCTCTGATGACCCTGATCTTCAAGAATCTATTTCGAGGTCTTTAGATTACAGTGCAAAGAAGCGAGCAGACGATATTATCATAAAATGTAACTATTTACATTACAATCTACAATTGCAATAACTTACCTAGATTAATAGCAAGACGAATATTACCTTCTGGCTCTCATAAACAACCTGTGGTTCCATCTAAGCCCAAATCCAGGGGTGCCAAACCTGTGACAAGTCCCTGGAGGACCACACAGATCACTGATAGTTTAATGTGAGCTACTGAAGTTTAAGTTCAACTGCTGATATTGAAATGATCTTGCTGGATGTTACTCAGGACTTGACTGACTAGGACTTGGCTGTGGCTCCATGGACTGATCTGCGTAACCAAGACGGCCACAAGGGTGAAAAATATTCATCAGTAATTAACTGAGACAATAAGACTGGCTTAGGGGCCACTTTTTGTGCTTCAAGAAGTCCAATATATACATCTACTGGCACCAGGGCGACCTGGTTTTAATGTCTGACAAATGCACACACGAAGAAAAGTAAAGTGGCCCTCGATAGTCATGCGTGAACACACCTCAGCACAGAGTGTGAACAATGTGAAATTCTTTCTCTGTATTTAACCCATTTAACCCATTCACCAAGTGAAGCACTGGGCTGCCACTTACGAGGGGCGCCTGGGGAGCAGTGTGTGGGGACTGTAACTTGCTTAAGGTACCTTAGCAGTCGTGAGATGCAAACCCCCATCCTTCTCACACACACACACACACACACACACACATACATAGGTGTCTGTGACCCTGTCACTGGTCCACTTTTGGTAGGAACCGACCACTGACCAGGAACCCCCCACAAGACCTGCTGCTCTGGAGACATCACAGTTTGGCAGAGATTGTGAATCTCAACTTAAACGTTAATGTAATCGAATCAAATATAAAACCAAAGCTATTTGCCCCTGCCAGGGCATTCATGTTGGTTGGTCATATCTAGTTGGTTATAGAAAAACAAATTACCCTCAGAGTCCAGAGCATGGGGGGCAGAATCTTTATAGCAGCTGTGAAGAGGGTCCACCTCCATATGAAAGTCTATGTATCTGAATGCGGTGTCATTAAAGTGTCTGTTTGTGTAATGGTCAGGCATCCCAATACTTTTGTCCATATAATATGGTTTGCTGAGCAGTTTATCAACAGGATGATGAGCTCATTGTTGCATCTCTATAGGTTGTTATTGGCATTCTAAATTGTTATTTGTTCTCTAATAAATTGTGCTTTGTTCCTACTTTCTGTACTGGATTATTGTCCTTTTCGTATTACTTGTGGTGGGATAGATCACATAAGCAATTTCCTCCGGGATCAATAAAGTTTTCTGATTCTGATTCTGATTCTGATCACAGGTTTAAAAATCATGGTTTAAATATTATGGTTGAAAATCTGTACACAACGTTAATGTATTCAAGAACTTTATCAATATGGTTAAATTTATATATAATGCTACATAATATACACTACACATATATGATGAAAACTTTGGTTTGCCATTAAAGAAAAGTGTATTTTAAGCATTTATACATCTTCTGTCCTATAGACTCTTTATGTCCATTGCTCTTGAAGAGATACAACTAGAGGTGGGCACAAATACATCGAAAACTATTGTGATACAAACTACAAATACTTGTTCAGGTAATGTAACAAAAATACTGATGTGAAAATGTATTTTATTAAAATACAAGTAATTAGTCATTTGAAAATACAACATATGCACACCACAATAAGTCTTTTTTAATACTGAAAGGTCAAAGGGTCTTTTACAATGGCCACACTTAATCATCTGCAAGTTAATGATAAATTGTAGCATCTTTTGTTTTTCACTGGTAACACAAACTGTCACACAATGACAATTCAGACTACTGTAGAAAGAACAGCATGAACAATAGCAATATTAAAACTTTATTAAAATATTATTACTTTATTAAAACTTTTTTTTAAATAAAAAACATACGCTGCACAATGTGAATGATTTATTGAGGAAGTTAATGAACTCACAGTTAATTAACACACAAGGAAATGACATCTAAAGCTAATAATGTGGTATTCTATGCTCAGGAAAAAAAAACAAGAAATACTAGAATGGATTCAAACTAGCACAAAAGAAAAGTTGTACTGGACTGCTTTGAGAAACTGGGTGAAGATAGTAGACCCAGTCTACTCCCATAACACAACACAAGACTGTACGTAATCTGTCTAACTAGTGAGAATTATTGTAGCAAAACACCAGACGAAAAGCAAAACACCAGACAAAAAGACAAAAATTACAGAAAAGCAAGAAACGAGAGTTTTTTTAAAGAGTTTTTTTTTTGTTTTTAACCAGAGCAGCAGCTTATGTTGGGTTCAAAATTGATTCACAGGATGTGTCACATAATTCACATCTAACCAAAACATTGCCACTGCCAATATTAGCCAATAGCTGGTCACAGGCTAGCAGTCTTAGGCTAGTATCTGAAATTACATATTTGTATTAAATATTTAAGTATTTGAAATACACAAAATATAATACCTCAAAGTAATCAACCTACATTTGATTTTTTTTTCCAATCCTACAAAATACAAATGACAAAATACTCCAAACTAATTAAACATGTATTTTAAATACACATAATGCCGATCTCTGGGCACAACTCAAATAATATGAACCCAGTCTTTTCAGCCTTTTACAATATAACAGCATTGGCATGTGCTTTTTCAAAACTTACTCTCTATCTGCACATACCATTGCAGACTTTGTCTGTCCCCACAATAAGGTCTGTGACGAAAATCAACAAAATTAAGAATTTATTTGAAGCAGGTTACACGCTGTGAGAAAAAGTTCTATCCCGTGATTTCCATTGTCAGTGAAATGACTAATAGGTCTTAACTCAACATTCCACTGGTGATGATCATATAGGCACAGGCACACGACTGAGTAGTCTTTGATGACGAGAAAGTGGGGATCTGCTTTCCATTGTCCTTAAACTGTGGTGGTTGCACTGGCTTACAAACTCACCCACAGATCTATTTATTCTTGGAAGGTAAATATGGTGAAGAGCTCTACTGTGAAGTGCTATCTAAAATTTCAGCATTTTCCATAAAGAGGAAAAGGGCTTTAAAGGATGCTGACACCACCGTGTTTAGTTCTCCCCACAACCTTTGATTATTCTTTGATTATTCTTTGATTATTCTATGATTATAAACGCTACGTCCAGCCATAAAATGTCCTCTGTTTGCTCCTCCATTCTCAATCGTAAAACCTGCAATATCAATATTCTCACTGCCAGCATCACCCCTGACACTATGTGGGACTCCAAACCAATCAACAGCGCCCTGGAAAAGTTGCAGTAGATGTTCTGTTGTTTGTACAACATCTCAGGTAGGTAGTGCAACGACCATAGCCATCAACTCCTCCGTGAAACACAAATCGCCATGGACTTAACTTGTGGTTTGTGTCAACATGCCTAGATATACTGTATATTATTAAGTACAAGTTTTGTCATCATGAGCACAGCACAGCACAGCACAACAAAATGCTTCCTCAACATTTTCTTATGATCTTCATTTTACATTTAATCTTTTTTACTGTATTATCTCGCATTTTCTTTTTGATTTTACATATACAGTTCTTTGTATAGTGACATACCATATACAGTTTTTTTTATAGTGACTACATATTTTTATTTAAACGTGAAAGTGACCACTCTGTCATATGTGAACGCACCACAGCACACAGTGTGAACAGCATGAAATTCTACCTCTGCATTTAACCCATTCACTAAGTGAAGCAGGGGGCAGCCAGGAACACAGCGCCCGGGGAGCCGTGTGTGGGGACGGTACCCTACTCAAGGGTACCTCAGTGGTGTTTAGCTGTCTTGGGAACCGAACCCACGACTTCCTGATCCCAGGGCAAACACTCTAGCCACTAGGCCACCAGCTGCCCCATAATGTAACACTGATCCTCTTCAATTCTTCCATTAATCTTTTAACTTGTTTCTTCACCAGCTATGTAGTGGTAATCAAATGTATAAAATAATACATGCCACACTTGATTTGCAACAGAGACATTGTAGCCCCTCCGCTGAATTGCCCTTGGACCACTTAAGGCTCTTCCCACTGGGTCCACTGTTCTTAAACACTCTCGCACTCTCCATCGCTGAACTCTGATCCCTCTCTCTCTCAAACTGACAGTGATGTAAGTCTCTCCTGAGCCAGGGGTTTGAGTAAGAATCTCAGTAAAGAGACAATCTGGATCAGGATCAGACATCTTGATAAAGTTCCCATAGTTCACAAAACCAAGTTGTCTCCTGTGGTTGTAAAGTGTTCGAATGTTTACAGACAACATTCGAGAATTGGCCATCCAGCTAAATCCCAAGTCCTGCATGTGATTCAACTGTTCAACTGGTATGTTGTGCCTTAAAGGAAAAAAAAAAAGATTCATTCACATTGGATCAATAAATGTGTCTAATAGCTTGTATATGTAGCCTTCACTTTTTTAAGTTTTCAGTGGTCAGAAGTGGGAAAATGAGAAACATTTAGTGAGGAACACAAGCAGTAATTTAGTTGTACACCTTATTGCTGATTCCAAAACTGTTTTTATGCATGATGCTGGATGATAAAGGTACAGCAAAAAATAAATGCAGAGCAGAAATGACATATTTCTGCCATCCAAAACTATTTTGATCACTTACCAAGGCCCTCCTCTTTGAGATGTGCTTGGCTAGCAGCTTCTTCACGAAGAGCTGTTTCAGCCAACATCTCCCTAACATGTTGTTGAACCTAACCACTAAGAATGTCTAAATGATGGAAATGATCCTCAAGCTGGCACGATATAGACTGTTTCTATTGTTTGGAGTATGACCAGCTTTTGTAAATAAGTATTCCAGTTCAACAAAGGATTTCAGCCGAAGACGAGGAGATATCAGGAACTATCCTGAATATTTCATTCAACATTTTCAAGCATCATTCCATCCATTCAAACTGTCAATCCATATATTCATGCATTCATTCCATATATTCTGACTTTTTTCATTATTAATTATTTACGGAAACCCCCACACATGCGCGGAAACTGCAGATATCCTCCGCATTTTTTTTGCTTTTGTGACGTCCGGCCCTCGTCCTCGTGCTGGTCGTTTGTTTGGGCGCGTTGGTTAGTAAGACAATCAGACACCTGACACAAACAACCCAGCAGGAGGGGGCGTGGCGGACGAGGCCCTGATGTCACAGTCATCTGTACTCACATCTATCTATCTATCTATCTATCTATCTATATACATACATACGCACACACACACACACACACACACACACACACACAACTATACTGTAAGTAGCAGCTATTCTCATAGCAATTTAAGGCCTGTCTGTCACATATATTGAAACCTCATAGATCTTTATCACTTTAACACTAGAGTTTTGATATGCGCAAAAAGGACACAAAAAAACTACACACACACACACACACACACACACACACACACACACACACACACCGCGAATAATAGCAAGTTCACATGAGAGAGGGAAATTTAAAAGACTGCTCTGAAGCATGGAAACTCTTTCACTTTGCCTCTCACCCTTTGCTGATAGGATTTCACCCAACGCAGGGGAATAAAATAGACCCTTCCACAGCTCTCCCGCATGGCAAATTTCCAAAGAAAACGATTCTCTAGAGGATGACCCGACAGTGGCCTTAAGGAAACGTTGCGTACTTTGAGTAGAGCTGACCCTTCACGAGGGCACAGACGAATGCATTCAGACGCTAAACACAAGATCTGAGGTTGGCTGTGGAGAAACGATGCATCATGAAGAGTACTTTGGTCCCAGAATATTGTCATCGCCAGTGTGATGACCTGTAGACTTCATGCTTTTGACAGGATGGATTAAATAAACCTCTTACATGTTGCTCCTCCAAGACTCAGCTTCCATCACAATAGATCACTCTTGAAATAAATATATTACAAAATATGGACCAAAGTATTGGGACACACCTCTTAATTATTGAAAGCCTTCCAAGAAGAGTGGAAGCTGTTATAGCTGCAAAGGGGGCAGCAACTCCATATTAAAGTCTATATATTTGAATATATAGACTTTATATGGAGTCTATATATGCAATGTCATTAAAGTCCCTGTTGGTGTAATTGTCAAGCGTCCCAATACTTTTGACCATATTGTGTACATCTTTACCACACACAATTCATAGCGTGTTACCATAGTTTACGTAGGTAGTGTGTTCATAAAGGTGCGTTCTTAACAATTAGCCAACAAACTATTTACACACCCCTTTAATTCTGCATGACATTCAAATGATCCACATGGTTATTCTGACAGACCATAACACAGTACAGGATGCCTAGGGAGTGATATAAAAAAAAAAGAAGATGACTTTAAAAGATGGAGGCACTGTGATGAGAAATGGTAAAAGCCATAAAAGCTGAATTAGTCATTTAATCAAATACTTTTATAAATGATGGTATGGATTAGATATATTACAGTTCCAATTACCCATGTAATTATTCTAATTTAGAAGTCTACTACCCAACCCGAGCCTGGTGGGGCCTTCCACCGGATCGAAGACTTTCAGTATCATAATCAATCAAAAACTTAGTAAAAAAAAAGTAAAGCTTTAAGAAAAATGTGTTGAGCTCAGGTTTCAAATTTAGCAGTAGCAGTCAGGCCAGGTCAGGTCAGATTTCGAAGCTGAGGGTCAGCTTCAATTTCATGACCATGCAAAAGAAACTCTATGACACTAAATGTGTTATAATAACCACTAAGAGTCCTGTCGGGGCGTGACCACGTGGGATTGCGGCTTCTATACTGAAATGCCACTAAAGTGAAAACGAACACAACAGTATGGGTGAAGCCATGAGAAATTAGAAAAACAGCTTTTATGTCGGTGTCTTAATAAAGAAAAGGTTCTTATTTACGTTACGGATTAGTGACAGAACGGTCAGAGGCAGACAGATGAGCTAGTTTGTTTCTCTAATCTCTGAAGTTGTGTGGGTGGGATAGCTAGCGTTAGTCTTGTAATGCAAAATACTTCTGTCATTTAGTGGAAAATGTTAATTTATTCACATGACAAAGTTTGTACAAATATGCACAAACAAGACCAAGATTAGCCTACTAAGAAAGAAAACACACATTAGGGTTCCCTTAGGAAGTTCCCTCCCTTTTAAGACACGTCCATCCTCCTCCTCGTGCCTTGTCTTCTTCCTGTATGTGGATTAGAATACTTCTTGTCCTGATGAACATTCATTCTAACCTGGTGAAAACAAACTAAAAATTGAAACAGTGTGTTGTTAACACATCATTTTTGAGAGTGATCAGTCAAACCAGAGTTAGGAACAGACAAGACACAAAGTCAATGCTGAGGTTTCTTTCAGTGCGATCCTTTTGCTGCTCTGAGAGCTGCTGAGGTTGAGCTGATATAAAGTCCTGTCTATATCTATCTGCCATAGGTCAGACAGTGAGAGGCAGCTGCCAGACCATGAGGGTACTCTCAGTGGACTCTGCTGCACCCCCTACTGGTCCCTCCTTCAGTCTCCTAAAGCCTTTTCCCCCAGAAATGACCGCTGCAGAGGTGACCCTGTCCCTCCTCGAGCTGTCCCTCTCGCATGGCCTCCCCCTGACCCACATGTCCGGGTCATCGCTCAACTCATAGATGGATCCGTCCTCCAGGCTGTGCTCCAGAGACTCCAGAGATGAATCCGAAGCTTCGTCGCCGCGAGCCGTCAGTGGATGCCCGGGGAGGCAAGTGGTGGAGCGGAGACGGTACTGCAGGAGCAGGCCACGCCCTTTTCCCTTCCCCTCACCCAGAGATGAGCTGCCAGACTGCTGCAGGGACTCCTGAGAAGAAGAGTCACTCCGCTCCTCCCCTCCGAAAGCAGAGTCAGGGCCTTCCACCACAGAGTCCCGCTTCAGAAGGTCTGGAGACAGGGTGCTGGAGGTGGCCACGAGGAAGTCAACAGGACCACAGTGGGCATTCAGAGAGGTCATACCCTTTCCTGGAGGACAGGTGAAACAGGCCTGACTTCAGTCAAATAATCCAGAAGAAGGCAATTTAACTTCATTACCACTACCAGGTTTCAATCACTTGTCTTTTCAGATATTGTTCCTTTATTCAGTAAAAACCAGATTCCTGATGCTATACACATTCTCAAGTACGGAATCTTCAACAGCTCTTCTCATAATTCTGAATAATATTTAACTAATTATTAGCAACAAATAAAGTTGTACAGTCTCATTATGATTAAACAGTCAATCATAATGATACTGTACAACTTCGGATTTATTTTATTGAAAATTGAGCTACCAGACCTAGAGTACATGTTTTATAAGAAATGACTGTTACTTTATTCCATAAAAACTCACTTCTTGATGCTGTACACATTCTCAATTATTATGGAACCATCTACAGCTCTTCTGACATGTATATCTAACTAATAATATCTAACTAACAACAAAGATTTTTTTTGTTTGTTTTATTTTATTAAAAATGGGGCTTCCAGACTTTTGAATATTAGTGTACATGTTTGTTTACCATAGTGGTTCCCAGCACGAGTGCTCCTGCCCTGCATATTTTAATATTTTCCTGCTTTAACACACCCGATCCAAGTCACCAGCTAATTAAAAATGCCTGAGTTGGAGTGTGTATGTCAGAGCAGAGAAATCCTAAACCGGTAGTGAAAGGGTAGTACAGGGCTGGGAACTGGACCTGTAGATGCTGCAATACTGTTCTCTAAAAAAAATTTAAATTGATAGTCACATTACACCATCTACATTGTCTGAAACATTCCCAGAAGCTGATGAAAGAGACAACCGTTTAGACAATGGGTATCTGTGTACCTGTTATCTTGGGGATGCCCTCCAGTTTGGGCACAGGCAGAGTGACGATGATGCCCTGGGCAGTGCCCACCCACAACAGCCCCTGGCAGATCAGTAGACTGGTCACTCTCATGCACTTTTGGCCTAGAAAGAGAAACGTAAACACTGTTATTAGAAACTCTCACTGCTGTCTGGGAGATATGGCTGACGGCTTTATCCTGCACAGGAAACATTTGCTGGTTCGCTCTGTACTGGGCTGCTTTTGTCTTTGCAGGCAACTACTTTCTTCCCTCTCCAGTGGGGAATTGATTGAGAACAAAAGTGTGCTTTTTTCCTTTAAAAAAAAACAAACAAAAAACCCCCCACAGTATCTGCTATGGCTGGCATTGTTGCTTTCTACAGATGGGAAATAGGAAATCCTGCTCTCAGCTGATTATCCACCTTTGGCCCATTCACTTTAGCGAGCTGTATTATTTAGCAGTCTGATGGAAATGACATTTTGTTTTGTTTGCTTCTTGTTCATTTCGCTAAGCCTTAAGCTGTGTAAAGGCGCAGAAGATTTCCATGATATTTACGCAGGATGCACTTTGTAGATGATTTTGCTCATGCTGCCTTAAAGCCGTGGCTTGTATTCCTTGGATACCTGGAACCCACCTTAATCTCCATTGCAAGCACTTAATTAAAGAAACAAGGAGAGGACTAGCACTGATTGTGCGTGCTTTGCATGAGCAACCAGAGAGTGCCTAATTGATTCTTTTTTACAGCATGTTGCGGTTGGGAAACAATGAGATTTGGGAGTCATTGGCCAATGTGCAAATGAAGCATTTCTAGGGTGCTAGTTAGCCACAATAAGAAGGGTCAAAGGTCACCAAAGAACATCAGCGAAGAGCTGCAAGAATCTCATCGTACAAACGTCAGCTACCCAGTTCAACTACAACCACTTTATAGCAGTGTTTTACAGTGAGCACACTCTGTTTTCCATGCCAACCTGTAATGCTATTGCTAAAGTGCATTATCTTGTGGTTAGGGGATCCAGATCCCTGGGCCTTTGGAAGAAACTGCATATTTCATAAAGCGCATCCACAAGATCTAAAACAAAAACGCAAGATTCAACTCAGTCTGAGGGATCTTGCCTAAAATAAATGTTTCTCTATGATATCGCACTAAGATCTTCTAAGGCATGACTTTACGCATCCCAAGGAAATAACTATTAAAGCCATTAGCTAAGGAGAAGCACTTTGCTTAGGTGCTTTTTGGAAACTTCTCGCTTCTTGTTTATCATGTCAGAAAGTCCCAGCAGAGGGAAGAACTGTAGAAAAGACTGCGGGACATTGGAGACAGCAAATAATTCATCCCTGTTCATAGGCTGGGGAGGAACCTTTGGGATTGGCAAGCCACTGATGTGCAATAACCATATCAGTCCTTTTCTAAGCTGCTGTCAGCCGGCTAGCATATTCACAGGAAGGAATGGGATTTTCCCTGGCACTAAATGTGAAACAAGAAAAATGAGCCTGGGACTTTTTGATGGCCATTTTGAGGATTGGTTACCTCACCCAACATGTATCCACACACTGTTCAAATCAGCGAGGATGACAGCAGATAGCCTCCGGGCCACCAGACTACTCAGACATCCCAACCAAAGGAACCGGCCTTTTCTGCTCCAGACGTCTTCTTGAATCGGGCAGAATCCTTGATCAGAAATGTTGTTTTCTTCTGCACTCACGGACGATTCTGAAATGTCTTTGTTCTTTCTTTTTTCAGCACCTTTATGGGACTTGGAGAAGTCAGAGGACCTGTTGACAGTAACACTCTCACACCAGGTGCTGAAGTCTGATTTAGTCCTTCACTGTTTGTTTTTCTTTTCCTCCTCCTGGTTTCTCCTCTGCAGCTCGCTTAGTCCGCTTGATCACCATCGGGTGTGACAAGTCGAGAAACCACATTTTCTGTTGCCTAAAATTGGACATAGCAGACGAGCCAAAGTAAACGGAATTAGAGAGTCTGAGGAGAGAGTTATTTTGCTCTGAAGAGCGCACTGAGGTGTAGTGGGAGAGGCTTGGCTTGGGCTTCTTTTTATAGAGGCTGGGACAGGACGTGAGCCTGAGCCAAAGTGACAATGTGCCACACGAATGTGTGCGACTATTTGCAAAAGGCGCTTCTCTGCGGCTCCGCTTATGTAATGAATGTTTACACAAGCCCCTGCTGCCGAAGAAGGAGCGAATGCACTAGAGTTGGCTGATAAATATTTAATTTATCGGAGAACGAAGAACACAGCAAGGAGGAATGTCTGCAGCATTTGGAAAAAAGAACCCTAAGAGGACAAGAGGGAAATAAAGAGGGAGAAAAAGGGGGTTAAAGAAAGGATAAACAAAGAGAAGAGAGCGGGAGCAAGTGGGCACACTGCAAGCGAAAGAGAACAGAAAAAAAAAGGGCTGCAAGAGGGCAAAGCTGGCATATTACCAACGTGCCAGGGCTGCCGGAGTCAAGACAAGAGAGTTTCCATAGCAACCTCTGGAACGGAAAGCTTTGTCTCCGGCATTGTGCTTTCCTTCCTCCATGACTTTTCATTAATTCCTCTTTCTAACCCCGCAGCTCCATTACTGCTCTTTGGGGTCCAAAGATGGCTACTTATTCACAGTCTGTCCACAGAGAACGAGTCCGCAGGAACTACTCCAACAAATAAAGAGGAAAAAGTCTGAATTTGTTGCCTTGTCATTCCTCTCATACAATAAGGCCCAGAAAGAAGGGGGAAAGCACCATTACTAATGTTGGCAATGCATTTTTACCCCTACCACACTGAGTACAAGAGAGTCAGTCTTGTATATTATCACAGACTTGAGGACAAATCACATCTGCAGTGATGGAACTGTGTTATAATACACTAAAGACAAAAGTATTGAGACGTCTGACCATTACACTAACAGAGACTTTGACATTGCATTCAAATACATAGACTTTAATATGGAGTTGTTCTCCCATTTGCAGCTATAACAGCTTCCACTCTTCTTGGAAGGCTTTTGGAAGATTTTGGAGTTTCTGTGGGAATTTGTGCCCATTCATTCTGTAGAGCATTTATGAGGTCAGGCACTGATGGTGGACGAGAAGGCCTGGCTCGCAATCTCCGTTCCAGTTCATCCCAAAGGTGTGCTTTGTGCACTGGGGCCACAGTCATGCAGGAATACAAAAGGTTCTTCCCAAAACTGTGATTTAAGGTGCTTAACCCAAACCCTGAAAAACATGTGTCCCAATACTTCTGTCCATATTGTGTAACTGCAGATAAGCTAAAAGCCTCAGCCGCCTGTGTGCCGGGCATAGGAGGGCACAACTGGTGATCAAGAATTAAGAGTGGTATTAAAAAACGGATTATGTGCGGTCTCGCCGCTGTACTCAAGCAGGGTATTTTGTTAAGGATTAATACAGTTTCAAGTGGAGGAACATTTATGCTTTTGCACATCAGCAGCCTCCTACCTATTCACATTCCGACCTTCATAACGCACATACCTCAGCTCGTCAAGGAGGGAAGGGTTTCTGATGAATGATGATTCCTCCCCATCTCTAGTGAAATGCACCACTTTCTACTTTTTACATTTTGCACCCTGGCCGCCTCATTATGAGTGCATCAACACGACTACCCACACGCTGCCTCTGTGGCCTCAATCTGTACTTCATTAGCTATTTTTAACAAAGATCCCTTTCCGCTCTTTTCCTACTCTAATTGTCAGGTAAACTTCAGAAATAAATAAATAAATCTCATCACGTGCTGAAGAAGAAGGTAAAAACATTGGCCTACATTACTAAAACTAGTAATTAACTATATTATGCATACATTTTCAGAACAGATGCTTTTTAATATTAATGCTTAATACGTGGCTTTAATACCCTCTCTGCACACGTGATTAGGTACTTTAGACCTAGATTATACCTACTTTGTAGCCCCACAGTATACTGAGACAGTATTAGTAGCTTGGTGGATTATTGATTTCTTAACAGGGTAGTGGCATGTTATTCAAGACAACACAACTCAATACTGGATCAAGAACGGTCCACTAACCCAAAAATATCCCAAATTGGGTCTAATGTTTTGTTGATATCACAAATGTGTCTGAAACATCTACATACCAGAAGAAGCGGATTAGGTACAGTTTATAGGTTAATTAATCTAGCATTACCTCTAAAACTGCCTTATCGACAAACAGGTCATATAATGAATCACCTTTTTGTCCCTGAAGAATGACTGAGACAGTAGCACCAGAATCTTCATAATAGAAACTAAGAAGAAATATGATGTACTTCATGCAATGTGGAAATGGTTGTTGCGAAAACATGACTTCACTTAATTCTGCATGTGTAGCTACATAAAAGAAGAGATGAAACCCAAACATGAAACATCAAAAGGATTTTTTTGTGTAAGTACTGCAGATATCTGCTTGATCACGTTCTACTCTGGAACAAAATGCATTCTGCTTTTCGCTGAAATTACATTGATTTCCAGTATGACGCCTAACAATCGGGCGTAGGTTTCCTGCAGAAATTGCTGAGTGGCAATTTTAATAGCGGCAAAGTGTTGATTGTGGTCCACTCACTGGGGCTGAGGAATGAAGCGCGTGTGGAGATGTTGATCTCTTGAAGGTGCTCTAGTGTTTCGGTGTGGAACAAGCGTATGCAGGAGCCCTCGGAGAAAGCCATCCACACCCCTCCGCCGGCTAGCACCATGTGGGCCACGCTCACCATCGGGTCCGAGTGGACCTCAAATTTCTGAAAGAAAAGTGAGAAAGTAACCATGGAAACTGTACAGCAGGACATTATCCTACAAGAAATGATTGTTTTAATAACTGTACTTCAACAAAAACGAACAGGAATAAGTTCAGTGCCGTGAGCTTTTACAGCTTCCATCATAACACTTGTGTTCAGGGCACTAATTTTGGTATTATCTATTGCTTTTATGAACTCTGCTCTTAAGTTCAGCCCCACTAGTCTACATCTAGTCAAACTGCCCATTTGAATATTGTTTTTGACATGCCTTCGTTGACCTGGCCTCACCATCATCACTGATGACGTATTAAGAATGGTTCCACTGTTATTTGTGCTCAGTTGACATTTATTAGAAGAGCCCTCGGAGGGCTGAGTGAACATAATGACTTCAGCAGCAGAGCTTGTCCAGAAATCTTTCCCATCTGATGCATTTCTTATTCGAACCCCTCCAAAAAAAAAAAACTAAACAGTGGACAAGGCTATTTATAAGCCAAAGCAATGAAATACTTTAAAAAATGTGTACGGTTTCAAACCATACTACTCTATTTGCTGTATTTAGACTAGGCTTTGGGCAGCAGACCAACCCATCTGTTACACATGACTGCTGACACAGCTTCATTACTCTACTTTGCTTGCTTGCTGGTTATCCAGCTAAAGGCTACACAGCTAGCAACACTTAAAAGAAATGCAATACAGCACGGATCTAAAACGTGGCTTACAGCCACACAAAGCAATTATTCACATCATTTACAGCCACATGCAAAAGTTTGGACGGCCCCTGGCCAAACTGCATGTTTTGTTGAATTTTTAAAAGCGAATAAGAGCACATTCTTTACAGAGAACAGTTTTTTTAATGCACAATTACTGTCCATTTGCTGAATTTAAATAAAATCAAATGTAAAATGTGGCCAGTGCAAAGGTTACAACACTTAACACATATGTGTTTTCAATATATTAAACTGTACAGAAATGCACAATTTTTTGCACTATACAGAAAACATATTTTTTATATAACTATATAATTTTTTATAAAACATATAACTTAGAAAATTAACACGATTTTTATGACTAGCTATGTTACATTCAGTCGTCTCAAGAATATTATGCAGAGGGTGCAAGGGTGGCTAATTAGCTGACTGACCCTCACAGTGAACAATCCCCCCCCCCCCAAATCTTCCCCACTTCCTTCCCATCTCCCCCTCCGACCCTCATCTTCCACCTCCTGCTGTACGTGAGACACTTACGAGAGGTCATTTGAAGTTGGTGAGAATGTGTTAAAAAAAATGTAAAGGGGCCAAAGTAGATACGCATAGATAGTCTTGACTGGATGGGGGGCATCAAAGACCAAAGCTAAGACCCTGTTTTGATCATTCCCTTCTGTTCTACAGATAGGAGAAACGTTGTAAAAATGCACGGCATCACAGGGAGACATCCATTGGAATAAGAGAAAACAAAACAGCCTGTTGGAAAAAAGGGCCCTCAAGAGAAGAAGGAGAAAAAAAGGCATCAAATTAATGTCGCCTTTCCCATTAATGCTAATTCATTTTAGCCAGCGGTTACGCACGGCAATGCTAATGGGTTAAAAAAAATAGGCCAGAATGAACCTGAGACCAATGAGAATCAACAAGCGGACAAAATGAGAAAGCAGTTTGATAGAACTCAATAGGGCATAACAAAAACAGATTGTAACAGCTCTCTCTCTGTCTGTCTCTCTCTCTCTCATTTACTTGTAGGAAAGAACAGCAAACAAAACACTGGACTATAATGGCACCAGTGCCATTACAGACATCCATTGTTCTGTTTACTCTCTACTCCCAACAACGGCTTGTCCTGGTGCACGTCGCGTTTTAAAATCCTCTCTGAACAGCAGGCCTTCAACCACTCAAGTCTATGTTTGACATCATGAAGAACTAGACCCTAAAGAGTGAATGCAGAGGCATAAATGAGGTGCTGTTTGGAGTAGCTGAGGGCTTGTTTTCATGAACTGGTTTTCCCCTGAGTAAGTGCCCCTATATCATATTACTGCTGGAAGCTCAAGGCGACTCGGCTCGGGTCATTTTTACCTTATTGGAAAGCAGTCCTCATCTCTGCAAGACCTCCCTCTAATGATCCACCAGCCATGCTGGTGCCAATTTGAGGACATTTGACTCCTATTCTTCTCCGCAGAAAGCCGTGTGTGCATGTAAACAGGGGTGAAACTTTCCGCACGGTGTGAAGTTCTTGAGATGATTTATGGCTTTAGATACTAATAGGGATGAAAATATAGTTTAAGGCAGTAAGAGGAATGGAAATCAAGCTACTGAGAGCGCAGTTTAGTCTTGCTGTGTTCTGCTCAAAAGCTTCAGACACTGCTGGCCATTAGATGTGATTCACATTTCAAATCAGGAGCAGAAATTCAGTGGTTTCTGAACGAGGACAGACTATGTAAGGACAATGAGGGCCAAGAAAAAGGTTTCGTTGCCTTCGCTCTACAGGTACCCTAAGGTCAGATACCCAGATCAGATTTTCACTAAAAGCATATTGGTATTCATGTCTAATCTCAAACAGTTCCTTGCATTTCCTCTGCTAGGACATGCACCAGGCCTCAGCCATGACAACTGGTGCTATTCTGGCTCTATAAGTACGTTGGTCTGAGACCAAGGAGCCACTAATGGAAGAGGGAACATCATTAAGAGAAACAAAAATGTTGGTCTGCATTTTTTTTTTTAACAGAAGAAGCCCAAACAACATCTATCTTTCATGGTTTATTTTAATAATCAAACAGCTGTGAATCATTAGTGCTCTGTAAACAGCAGAGCAATTTATGAACAAACTGATAAACTAAACTGAACAAAAAGAAGTACAGAAACTAGTAAAAATCTGTCCAAATGTGATAATTGATCTCTTAAGCCTGTGGAAATGCAAGCCGTTTCTTAAAGACTGAAATTGCAAAAGAACCTGAAGTCACAAATACCAATTAATCAAAATTGCACAAATAACTTCATTTTGCACAATGCATCCACATTTCAGGACATGTTGGATTGTACAAACGGTTTGACCTTAAAACATAGCTCTATTTGATGTCACTGTCTACTGTAAATGCCTCACAGCATGTTTTTGCACTGTCCCTGATGCACCTAAGTAAAACTGTCCTCTTGTCTTTTTATACTCTTGTCTTTTTCTATATTTTATTGTTATCTTTTTATATTTACACTGTGTGTAAACATAATTACATGTTTAAACCGTGGGCCCTGAGCCTCACCGTTTCATTTTTTTCTGTGTACCCGTATATAGAAAAAATGACAATAAAGTTCACTTTGACCTGACTTTGACTTAAAGGAGCTCTCTGGCCAAAATGAAAAAGGTAATCATTGCTACATCTGTTGCTTGCTCGGCTCCTTCTATGGCAGTCTGTAGAGCCACAGTTGCCAGTTTAAACATGGAAAAACTACACCTGCTTTGTTGTTGTTTTTTTTTTTGTTTGTTTTTTTTTGTGGGTTTATTGATTTTATTGATAGCGAACACAGCAGAAAGGCAAACTAGCATTATTGCTAGGAAGCCAGCAATGTTAGCCTTATTGCAGCTGTAAAGCTGCTGCCACAGTTTGAATCACTGTCATTACATCGGAGAGATTCTATGGGGTGCCGTTTGTAAAGACAGCTTCACAAATTTAGAGGTGTCATTTTTTCATCAATTAACGCAATGTTCACACAATTTTCACACATTTAGAGCAAAATTTGCTTAAAAAAAACAAAAAAAACAAAACAGTGTTAAGTTTTGGTACATTTTCTTTCTGCGTAATTGTTAAATGTTAAATTTAAATGTTAAATCTAAATGTTAAATCTAAATCTAAATGTTAAATGATTTAACATTTAGATTTACATTTAACATTTAGATTTATATTTCACATTTAGATTTACATTTAACATTTAAATTTAACGTTTAACATTTAGATTTTGATGTAACATTTAGATTTAACATATAACTATTACACAGCAAGAAAATGTACCAAAACGTAACACTGTTTTTTTTTTTTAAACACATTTAGCTCTAAATGTGTGAAAATTGTGTGAA
>JBBIGA010000132.1:12738972-12749294 GCA_037576975.1 Alestes dentex | reverse complement strand
TGACTCGAATCAGTGTCTGGGACTCAAGACATCAATAATCATCATGGAATCAACACAGCCCAGACATGTCACAGATTACAGCATGCTTGTGGAGCGCTCCCTGTTTTAGTTTGATGCTGAAGTGTCCTCTCATGTTCTCCAGTGTGGATAGGGCAGTTCTGGAGAAGATAAGGAGTTCAGTTGCTCACTTGAGTCCAACGAGGCTCTCTGATGTTTACTCTGCACACCTCTTTCCCACCTGGCAGATGTGCCATTCCTTTGCGCAGCCGCTCCATGGGGGAATGATCACTTAGCATGCCCGGTTCACAGGCACCTCATTCACTCGAAACAGCATTATGGACTCTGGACAGTAGGAAGCTAACCTGGAAATTGTCTGCAGCGGTCATGCAAGAGAGGAGCCGGTCAGGGGCAAGGCCAGGTTTGTGTTTCCCCCAGCTTGTGGCTCTAATTCCACCGACACACTTGGATGTGCGCAGTATGGCTTTGGGAGCCCTGGGAAGAACGCTAACCACCATAACACTGCTGCTCCACTGCAGTCAATGGCCCGCTACAGAGGGAGGGATATGATGTAATCAGTGGAACACCACGGAGCTTTCCATGGCCTGTCATTTTAGGCACTGGCCTGAACTAGGAGCAGCAAAAGCCTGCTAGCATCACTGGCCCAAATCTCCTAGCATCACTGGGGAATCTAAGAGAGATAGAAGTGATGTTTGATTTGGAGGATGAGACTAAAAAAGCCAGGCTAAAGAAAGGCTTAGAGGGAGCTAAGACCCTCAAGGTAAGACCTGGGGTCTGATACCTCTGTATCTAAAGCATCCCTGGGGGGAGATTATGTAAAGTCGTGGTCTATTCCCTCAGTCTGTAGAGTCTGTAAGTGAGACAAAACAAACCCCAGAGGAGAAACTTTGACCACAACAGGAATGGATGGCAGGGCCATAGCCTTATTGATCTTCACACACAATCTAATTTGTCAGTCAGTGCTTGCCAAGCTCCCATAAGCTGTGGTCTCTGCCATTCCACTTGCAATTTTTCAAAGGAGAATGAGTAAGCATCTGTGTAAATCGGACTGCCCTTAACTAAAAAGAAATCCTACCCGAGTGGACAGGCTGGAGACATCGATGACGGACACTGAATTACCGCAGCTGGCCCATACAGTGTCATCTAAGGCCAGCAATGTGCGAACCGGGTCCTGACCCACGGGGACTTTTCTGCAGGAGTCTGGGTTCCACAGCTCTCCTAAAATAGAACAGATCAAACCACACAAGAATTTGTAGGAACAAATAGTAATAGATTCTGTTAAAGTATATGTCAGAAGGAATTTACTACTTCATGTTATTACCCATAATGAAGAGCACTTCAAGTAAAGTAAAAAAAGGACACATCAAGTAGCAGAGCTACGAAAATGTGCCGCATGGTGATTTCGCTGCTTTTGCCTAGAGCGAGTCACTTAAGCTAAATTGGTTCCATTAATACCCAAGAGTAAATCCTTGTGTTTGCAAGACAAATGGGCAAAAGTGGTGCTGGGACTATTTAAATTTTTTGGCAATGATTTAAACCCATAGAGGAAAAGTAGAGGAGGACGGCGCAACCCGTTTTGTGGGCCATGCTTTCTGCAACCTCGTTAGAAAATCACAGCTGCTTCATCACCACTAATGCACTAAGAGTGTCAGGTTAATAACTAAACAACATAGTGTAACGTGAAGCCCCTCCCCAGTCACTTTCTTTCTTTCAATTATGCTCAAAGCAAGTCAGGACTCTTTCTTTGAGGTATAATCACAAGTCGTGCACAGCAGTCACCATAAGAGCAATAAGACAGCAATAAGAGCGACATTACATACACCCATAAACCCCAACCACCACCCCCACTACCCCCACCACCGCAGCTTGTTAATGAAGCAAAATTACAGAGGGAAGTACAGCGAGTCACTTAATTAACATTTTGAGTTGTTTATTTCTGCCTTTGAAACCAGAATAGCTCTACAATGCCTTCTGACTTCCTTGGGTTAATTGCCTGGCATATTCGAAATGTCAGACTTCCTTCTTTTCAGGCGGCTGCTTTGAAAACGTCCCTTTGGCCGCTCCTACACAAGCGGTGACCTAACGAAGATTTGCTCCTTTCACTGTGGAGAACGTCCGGGGGTGGGGGAGGGGTTTGTGGAGCAATGAGGCCGGACCACTCAAAGCTTGCAGAGACGCAGTCTTTCATAAAACAGGTTTCTGATGTAAGCTCAAAAAGCAATAACGCAAAAGAGGGGAGACATTTCCCATGCTGTTTCGTTTATATGGACTTTTATTGCCTGGAGGTGTAATATCTTTACTTCCTTCCTTCTGCAACATATACATCTCATTATCATTCTTATACATTTGGCATTTGCTGATTAAACAAGACAACAGATTCGGCGCCTAAATCACCGTGAAGAAAACAAGAAAACCTCCCCTAAAGCAATTACGCCTCACTAGTCATTAAAGGAACAGATCAGCAAAAATACCTTCTGTTTTAAAACTGCATTTGTAAACACTCGAAGCCAACTGTCAGCCCGATAGCTCCAACTGCTTTAAAAATAACTTCTCTCCACCTGCTCAACCTGCACCCAGGTCTTCACTAGGGAGGAGCAGACCTGTTGATGAGGTCTAGGACTTTTATTTATGGCTGTTTTGTGAATGCCAGCCCTGGTGTTGTCTAAAGGATCTGGCTGTAGTGTTCAGTTTTATACACAGTAAGTAATACTGCGTCCTAAATCACATTCACAATTCGGGGCCACCTTTATGAAGAGCTGAATGCAGTTTGAGCAGGTTGAGGGATGTTTTGGTGATGTGACAGAAATGAGCCAACTGGGTGACCGGTGATTTCTGCTGTTTGTTAGTGTTGTTAGCATCGCAGCAGCAGCAGTTGCATACTAAACAAGGACCATTTGGACAAGAAACATGTCCTGGCTGAGTGACTCTGAGTGAAAAATTGTGTTTTTTGTTTTTTTTTTGTTTTTTTTTGATAAACCACTCCTTTGCTGACCAAACATGAATTCTAATTTTTAAAAGGCATACAGCACCAAGGTGTAATTAATCTTACTTAATGCTCCGGCGGATTTAATATCTTGGGGACAGAGCCAGGTAAGTAGGACAAGGTGATAAACTCTTACCGCAAGGCTTGTCAACCATGGACCAGTGCAGACTTAGCCCACTGAAGGCCATGCCTTACAATGCTTCCTTTTGCATACGCAAATACAACTAGCTTGCTATCTGTCATGTATCAGAATACGAAAGTGTGCTGCAGCCCAGCCACGCACATTGTCATTACTTTATGCTTACTTACAGCAAATGAATAAGGCACCGGGCAGCACGACAGAGAGCAGACTCATGAAATGGTAATTTGCTTTCATGGTATTCCTGCATTCATCTACGTTTTTTTGTTTTTTTTTTTACCAAGCTAATATACACCCAGAGCAATCTTATCATCCACTCTCATCTCTCTGCCCGCATTCTGAATGCATGACAGAACTAATATTTCTCATGCACACAGTGAGGCACTCAGCAGGCCTAAAAAGAAAAGGAGGGGGGGTGTGAACATCCTTGAATGTTCGAAAGAAAGGTTGATGAAAGAGCAAATTGAACATGGAAACAATCAGACTCATTTGTACTATTAATTTGATTTGATTACCCTTTTACTCCATTGAGTCCATTTCATTGGCAGACATAATAATCATCTCACTTAATTACGCCTCCCCATTTACTGCTCCATCCCATTAGCATGAGGGAAAACACGTAGAGCGCCAATGTCGACATCCCAGCAAATGTGTTATCAGAATTTACCTATTAGAACAAATCAATAGGCAATTCACACCTGAGGAGAGGAAGTGTGGGTAAGGGGGCAACAACACCTGGAACATGCAGAACGTGAGGCCCACTTTTGCTTCCATGAGGAGAAAACAATCAAATATAGAAATATATATAATTTTAATTATTGTTTTCTCCTCATGGAAGCCAAAGTAGACGTCATATTCTCTATGTTCCAGGTGTGCAAGTTCACACTGAAAAAGAATGAGTTCAAAATACAGTTGATTCAAATAAAAATGAACTAGTTCACGTTAGTTCATTTTTTTTTAAATTTTGAACTAAGTTCACAGCACAAAAAAAATGAACTAGTTCACGTTCCTTTTTTTTGTTTGTTTTTTTAACATTTTCAATACAACGTCCTTCTATCTGAACCTCCTTCCATCTTCTCCTTCTATCTGTCATATGACTGAACAATCACAGACGTAAGTTACATTAAAAAACAATTTTGAGGTTGAGAATAGATCTTACCACTTAAGCAACGCATCATGTTATGGTGAAAGTGGAAAAAATGAGGTGCAGGTACACTGTATATGGAATTTTTATTCAGAAAACATTAACACAAAGACATTTCTTTTAAAGTGCTCAGAAAAGAACATAACTAAAAATAAACAGCCGTTGTCTTTTTTTAAACCTTATCAAATTAGTGAAAATGTACAGCTCTAAAACTCAAACATCCAGTATTTAGCTGTACTAAACATAAATATCGTCACTGTCGGGCTGAAACCTCATATGTCCAAAATGGCCATTTTTCAGGAAACTCAAAAAACGATGTATATTCTAAATAAATGAATATTGTGTCATCAAAATATATATAACTATTTTCAACACTTTTCACTGAATAATTATTTCTAAATTTTACAGACCCACGTGGAGACTGACCAGTAGTATTGATTTATGAAAAAAAACAACAAAGACCAAAAGTGGAGTTACGAGGTTTCTGCCAGACAGCAACGATATCTTCTTTTTCTAAGCTTATTTCCCATGTGTATTTCTGTCCGAACTTGAAGCACGGCCATGCTCTTGTGCTAGTTAAAATATGAGACTACAGCTGATGATAAACTCAGAGCCGTTTGGGAGCCGAAAGAACCGGCTCTTCTTTGGGAGCCGTGCCACAAGAGACGGCTCTCTCGTGTTCACTCACGGTTACGTTCATAATTTGTAAACAGACTCGTTCAGTTCAGCGTTCACGAAAAATAGGAATGTGTTCAATGAACGCGTTCATGCACAACACTGCAGGTGTGTGTGTTTGTGTGTGTGTGAGAAAGGTGAAGGCATTAATATTACTCACAAAGCAACACACCTGCTGTTTAAGGGTTAAGAATTATGCTCTTGGTCCTATATACCTCTTACCTCCACTGTGTCTCTCATAGATGAGCAGTGTTCCGTCACGCAGGCCCGCAAACAGGAAGTTAGCAGCATGTTTGAGACACAGGACAGGACAGCCTACATCATTACGGATGGTCAGGAGACACTGGGCTGAAGTGTCCATGCTGCCGTAAACCAGGATGCTACAAGACAGAGGATATTCAGTCTCTCTGAACAGTCTCTCACTGAAAAGTCACATATATTTTAATCCGTTAACCACATGTGTTGGCTGTGTGGTGGACAGGTAGATACAGACAAGCAAGTTCTCCCACCAGATAAGACTTCAGGGGCTGGACAGAAGGACTAACGTGTGATTAACTGGCAACATAACTAGGAAGCGACGATGGAAATAACCAGAAACACTTCGCTTTGCCACAGGTGGGCCCGACTCCTTTGGAAATTCCTGGATGTGTCACTGACACAATTAATCAATGCCTGCATTTATGGAGTCACTGCAAAACTACTGCATTCTAGGTAAAAATACAGTTTTTACTAAATTAAAAGCAAATGACATGTTTGTTTGAAAAAAGTGGGCAAATAAGAACATTTCCTGGACAGAATTTAGTTGATATTCTCCTGCTAATTTTAATGCACAATTACTGTTTACTTTTGCATACAACTGTATATTAATGTTTGTTATAAACATAGTGTTAACATACTACTAATAATCCCTAGGGGTGTTAAGAGAGTATCTGGTTTTTTTTTCTCTTGTTTTTAATGATTTTATGGCCTAAACTGAAGGCCAGTCTTTAATAGTCATGGTTCACCTCTGCACTTTTTGAACAAATGGAAAAGCTCTTTCAAACCTGTTTGTATAGAATGTGAATGTAATTGATTATGTATCTACCTATATAGTTTTTAAGTTATTACAACTATCCATTTAAAGAGCATAGCGAAACTTTAATAACTCGTGTATGGGTTGAATATGACTTTGCTGGGCCAGTTATTCTGAAAGACCACACTGGCAGTCACGGCATGGATTATCTGCTCTTTTTCTTTCATTGCCGTACAGTCATATGCTCCCTGAACATCTTCACATGCATGTTCAGACTGACAATGCACTGCTAAACTGCCATCGCTTCATTGTTATTGTGACAAAAACGTCTCCAAACCCGCAACCTTTCATTCGGAGAAAAAAGCTGCTTTTTGCACCGATTTCATCAAATTAGCATGAAACTTCAAGGTGTTTAAAGTAGACTTTTTTCTCCACTTCCAAAGTGGCGCATGGCTGGAGGGCATAAATGAGAGAATCGGTTTTCACTCTCTGTAAAGCAAATGAATAAAAATCAGTCGAGAACGGAGGTAGAAGACTGTCATGCAAGAGAGCTTCTCTATAGTCAAAGTGACACATTCTTCTTTATCCAAAATGAATGGCTTCTGTAAGGGAAAACACCACATTTGTTTCGTTTGTGAGACGGAAATAGACGTACACCTTCTGTCATCTTGCTGCCATCTCTGCATTCAAATCGACTCTGTCGCTGATTTTCCACAAAGGTATGTAGACCTATTACAAAGTTAAACTGGATAAACAGTCCTTTCTCTGCCAAGATATTTTGCCAGATAAAGCAAAAAAATCAAATGTTGTGGTTTGTGGAAATATTTACTGTCATGCTTCCTATTCAGAGGTTCTCAGAGGAGACAGAGCAAGTGCACAGCGCTCAAGGCGCTACAGCGACTTTGTTATCAAATGTGAAACTGCATTTAGATGATTCGTAAAAAACGCATGCATTTTCCATGGAAAGCTTGCAAATATTATTCAAGTATTACTTTTCAGTGAATTCATTCAAAAATATAGATTTCATTTTTGAAATATTTCTTTATATTTCTGACACTGTCTATTATTAGTACCGTACGTAAGATCTGAAAAAGTCTAAAATGAATCAACTTACCATATAAACAAACATTTTACACAGACTGCAATCAGAATCCCCACCCCAGGACAATAAAAAAAATGAAACAAAAAAAAAAACAAACGTATAATCATTCAGAAATGGCGACCGAACATCCATGAAAATATGGCATAAAAAATATAATGTCTGAAGGAGGCGCACATGCAAACTCCCAGTTAACTTCCTTTTTTTCCACTGGTGAGCAAATGCCTACAATCTTTTTGTGTACTGTATATCTGAAGATATCTTGACATAGCAGAAATCAATAAAAATCCTAAAAATGCTCAGAGGGATCCATCTTGAATCTACAAAAATGAGAGAAATTACAGAACATGTTACGATCAATCTGGCAACCCCCAAACACATACCTGCCATCGTCCAGCCCTACACACACAGTGTTCCCAGCAGCAGTGGAGCTGTGGATTGTGGGGTGGTCCTCCTGAGATGGATTTGGCTCTGGGACAAACACCAGGCAGCAAACTGGAGATCCGACTGGAAAACTCTTCACCCAGCGTGGAGTTGGACGGTTCAGAGAGAAAATCTCCACCTGGGACTGACCACTTTCATCTCTATTGGCCACCTGTAGGGAAAACAGAAAAGATATCATTTGACCATTTGATTTAAAGAATGCCTGCAGTTGAGGACTGTAAGTGAAGCTATGGGTGTTCGAAGGAGAATATTTAGGATTATTCATAGTGAAGGCCAGATACAGTCATAAAATCCTAAACATGTTCCAAACATACACCATTAACCCTAAGACCAAGAGAGGCCTGGCCAAACAACCCCTTCTATGGAAGTTGCCCTGGTTTGTGTTGATGCTTGAGGTAGGTGTCAGATGTCATGCTGAGCTTCGTTTGGTGTTCCTATGTCGGTTATTGTGATTAAAAAAACATGTAATAATAATAACCGCTACTGGGGTTTAAATATGGCGTCACACGCAAATGCCCATAAAGAACAAATATGTTCAAACTTCTTTTGCTTTAAGTCTCATAAACAAACAGAAAAAGATCTTTGAACTTGGGAAAACTTTCAGGATAGTCTCCGCCTACAAGTGGGTGGGGAAAACCCACAGAGGGAGTGGCTGAGCGGTGGCGCGCAGAGTGAAAGAACAGCAAACAGCGAGCATAGTAAACACCAGTTTTAGGTTGTTTTACACTGTTTTTGTTTGTTACAGGTCTTCAGTTAATTACCACCACAGCTAGCAGGATTTGTCAGGTTATGTTAGTATCTAACTAGCAATGGTAAATATTTTTGTAGCTTAACCAGCGCTAGCTTACATACTGATTGAAATTGGATAATTATATAAAAATGTAACATTGCATCACTGTTTTACATTGCCCACTGTATTTGATACAGGTGTCCACTGTATTTGAGTAGGAGTGCTAGTTCAAGTGAGGTGGGACATTTGCTCAGTGTGATGCTACAGCAGGACTTGCAGAAACAGAAGATGAAAGCTCAGTGACGAAGAGATACGGGTGTTGAGAGGTGTTCTGTTGAAAGGAGAGTGTAAATCAAGTCCAGCTTGTGAAACAACTTGTGGCATACTCTGCTCAGACCTCTTCTCACACATGTACATTAAATCCCGAGGGTTTAAACAAAGTTTTTCTGATGGTGAAGTCTTTTGAGAAATGTTCAAAAGTTTGTGCCTCGATCTACCCATTGTGTTTGCAGGCACAGTGATGTCTATTGAGACCCTTGCGGGGAAACAATTTGCTGCCACGAGTAAAACATGTAACCAGCCGCACGTGTAATATCTCCACCCACATAAACTGCCTGTTTAGGCTCATGCACTGCTTTCGAGTCACAACAGGCATCCAGTTTGCTTCAGATATTGATGCAAATGGCTTAGTACATGTGAGACTTAGGTCACTTTCCCCAGTATAACTGGCTAGAAGGGTATAAAGCCAATCTAGTATTCTGTGCTTTGTCTGGAACAATGGAGATTCATCCAAAGCCTTTGAGATGAGTTGGGTTGCAGAAGTCATCACCCATCTTCAGTACCTAACTTCACTAGAGTTCTTGTGGCTGCAATCAAATCCTCACAGCAATATTCCAACACATCTCAGAAGAAGCTGTTCCTCCAGCAAAAACAAGACAAACTCTCTATTAATACCCTTGATTTCAGGAAAAAAAAAAAAAAAAAAAAAACTTGGAAGACAAGGTGCTTACAAACTTTGGGGAGCATAGTTTTTTTTTTCTTCCACCCTGTCATACCAATGAAGAATATTTAACTTGATTTTAAAGAAATGTAATTATTTATTAATCCTGTTGAAGCAGGGCGTTGAGCTCTGTAGCTTTATTCATTATTACTCTTCTCCTCCGTTCCCTTCGTGCTCGTACTTCCAATGCTCTAACCCGCCTTGATCGAATTTCAGATGGCAGAGAACACTTCCTCTGCTGTTATTCCTCTTAGCTGTGATATTTCTACCTGTCAGCAATTTCAATTTCAAGGAGAACGAGTAAAAGTTGAAATCAAATATCCTTTCAAAGCGAGCTCCTCTGCTCTTAGATATCTCTCAAATTCACCGCAGATCGGCCCTAATGGATTCACAGAGTCATCTCAATAGCTTCAGAACATTCTCCCTCCAAACTCCAGCAATCTTTTCATCACTCAGGCAAAACAGCTGGGAGGCGATGAGACAGAACGAGGACTTCATGAAGGGCTTCCTTGCATTTCTTGACAATGTGAGACTGGAGATTGATTGACTGTTTAAGCCACAGTCTGACGTGACGAATACAACGCGTATTTAAATGATATTATTTCCCCGCCTTCATTTCTATTCATCTGCTGCTTGCTCTGCCTCAGCCCTGGAACTAGGCCTCAGGAGTATTTGGACAGGGTTGCATCATAAGTTAATAAGCAGCTGCACATTTAAAACAAATAAATAAATAAATTAAAGGGTGTCTGCTTTTATCAACAGTCCAAAGACTCTCCCGTGGCTCTTCCGCATTCATTTATAATGCAGCGGAGGCAACCTGCGCACAATTAGAAACTAAATGAACTGATCAGCATCCCGTCGTGTGTGTCACACAAATTGGCTCATCTCTCCACACTCAGCCCTAAATCCTCTAATTACAAAATTCCAGTGAAAAGAAACAACGAGATTCACGAGCTCTTGAGTTTAACATACACACACACAAACACACACACACAGAAAGAGAGAGAGAGAAATTATTTGTAAGAGATAGATAGATAGATAGATAGATAGATAGATAGATAGATAGATAGATAGATAG
>JBBIGA010000132.1:12711628-12736157 GCA_037576975.1 Alestes dentex | reverse complement strand
TATGTATGTACGTATGTGGACATGTGTATGTGTGTGTGGGGCTGCCCCTGGCTGCCTCCTCTCTCTTCAATTCCATCCAATTCCCTCTGAACTCAGTTGGATTACAGTCCCTTGACAAACTCATCAGTACTTGTTTAGAGGAATAGATATCTGGACTCGTGCCCTGGACTCATCTCTGTTTTTGGGCCAGAAAGCTGCAAAGGCTTCCCCTTAAGCTAATGCAGTGCCAGCATTAATAAGGCTGGATTTGACTAAGAGAGCAGAAGCAGGGCATGAGAGCAGGACCAGCCTGCACTTTATCTCTGCCTTTGTGCATAATGGACAAAAGCAAGAGTTCTTTTGTATTTTTTTTCTGACCTCTGGAAGTTTTTCTATCTCTCACTTTCTTCTCCAGAGCATTCGTTAGCAAATAATACAAAAAAAAAAACAAACAAACAAACTATGACCTTAAGAGAGGGCAAAGAGCATCTTGGCATGGTAGTTTGTAGCATTATTTAATCCATCTAAGACCAGCCCAAGGAACAAAAATGAAACTGAAATCTCTGCTATTTTGGTTAATAATGTTATAATAACATTACAGCCCACTACCTCCGAACTCCCGTAATCACGACTAGGGCTGTTCCGATAACTTGATTATATTGGCTGGCTTGAAGGAAATGTATGTTCTGCTTAGCAATTAATTCATGATTTTTTATAGCCAAACAAGGCGTCGCTTCTTGTCAGAGTTTAGGGGCAGAGTACTGATCATTTAAAAAAATGGTCGAGTGACTTCTGTAATGTATGGAGAGAGGGAGAAAATGGTTGAGTCACCTTTATAATTTGTGTCAGAGAGAGTCAGTGATGTCACGGATAATGGGGCTGGGCATGGACAAAAAGCTGAAAAACCCAAATGCAAGGAAGCGAACATGGAGCAAAACACACAGCAGACTCATAAACAGACTTAAAGCTAAAGGTCAGTTATAAACAGACACTAAAGCTCAGGTCAGTTATAAAAAAAAACAGAGACGTGTCTCACTGTTGGTTGTGGTTTGATTAAAAATGATCAGCTCATGAATGTGACTTCATGTTCAGGCATCCTTGCCCATAAATGGCTTGGTAGGAGCGGATGAAATCCCATTTCCCCCATAGTGCGACGCTAAAGTGCTGGTTCCTGAATCAGATATCTTTCTATTTTCTCTCTCCCTCTCTCTCTCTCTCTCTCTCTCTCTCTCTGCCTTTCTGTCTCTCCATTTTCTCTCTCTAACTCTCCCTTCCTGTTTTCACTGTCGTTCTATCTTTTTATTTTCTTTCTCTCTGTCTCTTTCTATCCTTAAATGGCACAAGCATTTTTTTTTTCACATTTTTACTCGTGGAAATGCATCTAGTTGCCTTTGAAATTACTGTATTTTATTACAACTTTCATTAAAATGGTAACAAGCCATTTCACAGCTGTACATTGGATCATTTTACTAATACATGAACAGTTAAGTTCCATGACCTGTGTGTGGACATGGTCTTATTATTTCTAACACGCCTGCCATGTCCAAAACTCTCCAAACCTACTGTTTTCCTATTAGGCACACATACAGAGTAAAAGGAACTGAATGAGCCAAGTTTAAGCTGGGGTTGGAACACATTATTACAATATTACATTTTTAATGGATCTGGATTTTAATCCACTTCTAGGTCACAGTTATTGTTGACAAAAGCATGCTGGAAATTTGTATTTATAATTTCTTCTAATTACTTATTGCTTCACTTGGTGAATGGGTTAAATGCAGAGGAAGAATTTCGTGTGGTTCACACTGTGTGCTGTGGTGTGTTCACTTATGACAGAATGGTCACTTTCAAACTCCCCGTTTCCATTTTTTAATGACACTTTCACATTGAATAAATACATTTAATAAATACATAAATAGAAAAAAATCAAAAGTGCAGACTGCGGGTTGATTCAGAAATGTAAATGCAATGACACGCGCAGTTAATCATGTTTGTTTAAACTGCATTACATTTAATTTATGACAACTCTAGACATCTAAATGTTAAAAAACTAAAGTAAAGCAAATTAGTGCTCCAGTAAATATCTAGTTCTTTGTTAAATGATCAATGAAAGAAGCAGGTTTGAGTCTGTAAAACATGTGTTTGGAGGAGGAGATGCAAAAAAGCAAAAAAAAAATCAATATTAAAATAATAATTTGGCACAGAGAGAGGGGTAATAGGGAGAGAGAGGGAGTAAAGAGAGAAAGAAAAGGGAGAGTGTGTGAGAGAGAGAGAGAGAGAGAGAGAGAGAGAGAGAGAGAGAGAGAGAGAGAGAGAGAGAGAGAGAGAGAGAGAAAGAAAGAGAGAGAGAATAGGGAGGGAGAGAAATGGAGAGAGAAAGAACAAGAGTTTTAAGGATAGAAAGAGGCAGGTAGAAAGAAAATAGAAAGATAGAACAGAGAGAACAGGAAGACAGCAAGAGAGAGAGAGAGAGAGAGAAAGACAGAGACAGAGACAAAGAGAAAAAGGAAATAGAGAAAACAGAAAGACAGAAGGACAGAGAGAGAGAGAAAGAGAGAGAGAAAGTGAAAGAATATAGAACGATAGCAGGACAGAAAGAACAGGAAGACAGAGAGAGGGGGGGGAGAAAGACAGAGAGAGAAAATAGAAAATAGATAGGAAGACAGAGAGAACAGGAAGACAGAGAAAAAAATGAGAGAGGTAAAAGGACGAGAGAGGGAATAAAGAGATAGAATAGTTAGAGTGCGAGAGAGAGAATAAGGAGAGAGAGAAAATAAGCAGAGATTTAAGGACACAAAGAGTCAGAGAGGAAGAAAATAGAAAGATAGAAAGAGAGGAAGACAGAGAGAGAAAGCAAGAGAGATAGAATAAGGGGAGAGAAAATAAGAAGAGATTTAAAGACAAAGAGAAGCAGAAAGAAAGAGAAAGAAAACAAAAAATAAGACAGAGAGAACATGAAGACAGAGAGAGAGAGAGAGAAAGGAAGATAGAGCGAGAGAAAGTGAGAAAGAGAGAGAGAGGATGAGAGAGCAAGAGAGAGAGAGAGAGAGGAAGAGAGAGAGTGAGAGAGAGAGAGAGAGAGAGAGAGAGAGAAAGAGAGTGCGAGAGAGACAGACTGCTTCTTTGGCTTGGACTGATAATAAACAATGTCATTAATGTGATCAAAGCTACAAGAAAAAAAATCCCACGAGCTCATCTTGTGTGTTGTGATTAGCATCATCCCTCATCAGGAAGGCATGAAGCCTCAGGAAGCCTCAGTCTCACATCAGAGAGGAAACCATTTTTCTATTGGTGAATTACAGGGTTCAGAGGTGGCAAAGCACTTCTTCTCACTCCTTCCACAATTTACCCAACTGGTGCAAAAATGAGAGAAAATGACACCTGTCATCACCTGAGGGAGGTTCGACCTGATCAGATGAACCTCAGTAACACGATGTAGAATTTAGATTTTTATAGTTAAAAGCATGTATCTCCATTTTTTTTTTTTCAATTTTTATTTCCATTCATCAACAGAACAGAGCAGCTGGCCTTTACATTGTGTGAAACTTATCATCAATGAACCAATAGAAATGCTCCAAAATTACTAGGAAATACTTTATATTAACTTACACTAAAGCTTATTTTACTTCTGTAAAATTACCATTTTTTTTTGTTTTGTTTTTTTGACAATGACAACATACATGTTCCTATTCATATTCATATCTATATCTATCTATTTGTATCTATCTATCAATGTGTTTTAAAATGTCATACAAAATGATAAAAAGAGATATGAGGTTTTGTTCCAACATGGCAACATTTATTAACATATATAATTTATATAATAATCTATAAAACCGCTTTAGCTATCTATAAACCTGCATGTGCACTATATGGCCAAAAACACTGGGACATGTCTTTTTTTTAGGGTTTGGGCAAGTCCCTTTACTTCCACTGAAGGGCAATCTTAATGTTTCAGCATACCAAGACATTTTGGACAACGCCATGCTTCCAACTTTGTGAACACAGTTTGGGGAAGAACCTTTTCTATTCCAGCACGACTGTGTCCCAGTGCACAAAGCAATTTCCATAAAGACATGACTGGATGAGTTCACACAGCAACACTCCAAAATCTTGTGGAAAGCCTTCCACAAAGCATAGAACTTTTATAAACCAAATTTGGTTCCTTATAGCAGTGGACTTTTAGACAGTAATGAATTACAATATGTGTCCATTTTTTGGTGTAATGGAGTACATAACAGAATCAACACTAGAACAAAAGAGTATGCAGGAATTATACAAACCATGTTCTTTCCATTAAATATGCAGTTAAACCACAGCAGAGTAAAGCATGTGACTATAAAACGTTGCTTGTTGGGCCTCATCCCTATAAGCGTCACTGAGAATGTCAAAATCAGTCAAACAGTTTTTGACCATGCAGGCACATGTTTAGCTTCCTAATATACAGGCTGGCCGCTTACGCAACAGAAAGGAGAAGTGGAACCCCGCTTTAATCCATCCAAATATCACTTCCCTCCAAATCGCCAGCATATCTCGCAGATGCAGACCAGTCTAACCCCACTCCTCTTCATAATATCTCCAAAAGCAATTAAAGAGAGGGGCATCCCGCTCCAATTGACTTGGTCCACCTGTTTTAGGGGGATTAGGTGATAAACTGCTCACCATGGTAGCAAAGCAAAAGAAGAGCGTATAAACGTCTGAGAAGTGATTCCACTGGGTTATAAAACGGTGGTTTTAATATTTTAGATAGATATCTATGCTGATCCTCATCCAAATCCACAGAATTTGAATGCTTTTTCATGAACAGGCACTTTCATAGATAGAAATCATGACCTGAATATCACATCACAGTCCAGAGGCCTGTTTTAGTGATATAAATCCTATAAAGGATTTTTCAGTCCCTTCCTGATTCACTGAGTGATCATCTGGAGGCAAATGTAGATAACAGGAGAGAAAAGAGGGGATATTCTGAGTCTGAAAGTCCCCTGATTGGATCCAAGTGCATTAAAGGGCCCATCTCAGGGAGAACCCTCTTTTAAAAATAAAAGAGGTCAATGTAGTTCACTCATACCGTTAAGGTTTAAGCATTTGATTCCCAGTTTATTTCACTGCGAAAGCAGACAATGTTATGCAGTTTTTGATGTCATTTACATATATTTGACTATTCAGGCCACAGCAATTATAAGGAGTGCTTCAGCCCACCCTGCTTTTTAAATGCGGTGGAGCCTGATTGCAGTGTTTATGCTCTTAAACATAAAATTCGGGGACTTTTGAGGACATTCCAGGCCCAGTTTCCAAATTCAAAGATCCAACGTGGCACAGCTTCAGACCTGGATCAGGGTTAATCAATGTTACAACACTGCTTGTTTGATGTTAGTTTTCTTGCTTGTTTGCTGCTATTTAACCTGCATGATTCGACCTCAGTCACTCACGCATGCATGTGACTGTCCAGTTTCTCAAAGCAAGTGGTGCATGTGACAAGGACAATGAGAGACACACCCACCTTGATATAATTTGTGCAAAAATAACTTCTATTCTTGCATGAAATATATCAGTTCAAGGATGTTCAAAGTCTTTTTTTTCCAACAGCTTTTAAGGCCTTGATTCAACAACATTTCAAGGACCCGTAGGAACAGTGTGTTTGATTCTAAGAATTACTAGAAAGAATTACTATTTTTGGTGAATAAAAGCACAAAAATTGAGTTTAGGGGCAAAATAAAGTGCAAGAAAAAAAAAATGCAGGACTGCAATAACAAACAGATCTATCTAAACAGAGAAGACTCTTATTTTTTGAGTGTTTGAACTGGTTTCGGAGACACACTCATACCTAGTTTAGTTTTTCTGAGAATTGCTCTGTTCTCTTGGTTTTGATATGGATTCACTTGTTTTGTTCATGTCCTCTGGCATTTTGACCTCTGCCTGTACAATCGTGTAGTCCATACTTTGATCTATTTTTATAGGCCGTGTGCCATAAAGTGTCAGAAATCACATAAACAAGTCTATTACAGATGACTCAACAGCTCTGCACAGTTTAAGGCAGGTGGGTAATGACTGAAACATGTGATTGCCTTATAGGGCAATTACAAACCTAAAGAAGTAAATTTGTCTCGGACGTCGATGACACACTGCATTTAAGGTCATTCTGAAAAAATGGATTTTTCACCAAACTATGGCTTCAGAAATTAACTACATGTGCCAATATGCTATTTCAATATCGAGTAAAGTTCTACTTTCTACTTACCCAGAGGTAGCCTTGGGGCAGGGAAGTGCTCGCCACAGAGAAGCCCAGCAGAGCGCACTGGACCGGATTGTGCAGAGCCGCCTCCAGCTAAAAAAGAAAAATCCATGTTTAATTACAATTAAAAGAGGCCATACCTTAAGACATCCAATAATACTACATTTCCAATTTCACAGCACAAGTGACTTCATATTGGATTCAGATCAAACCAGCACATCTTCAAGCAGCTGTGAAACACACCCAAAGAAACAGCATACACCCATCGACAGTTTGGGAATGCTGTGCGGTCCAACAGCCCTCTTAAAGCAGTATTAAACATGAAATAAAGAAATATTACTCACTACTGCCCTCTAAAGGTAGTATTAACAACCATCAAATAAACACATTACTCACTGCTGCCCTCTAAAAGTGTAAAGTAAAGTGACCATTCTGTCATACGTGAACACACCCCAGTGTGAACAGCACGAAATTCTTCCTCTACATTTAACCCATTCACCAAGTGAAGCAGTAGGCAGCCAGGAACACAGCACCCGGGGAGCAGTGTGTGGGGACGGTACCTTGCTCAAGGGATCCTCAGTGGTGCCACTAAAACCCAGAGCATCTCCAAATCTGGGAATTGTATATCCAAGCTAAAGATACATCTGCGTCATTCGGCATCATACTAGCCTAAACTGGTCCGCACACAGGCCTCATGGTGGGCTATGAATACGCCCCCAATGGCAAAAACTGTCTTTTTTTTTGCATACATTGCTATTCAGACAAAGACAAATTAAAAAAAGGAGCTCCTGTGGCAAGTGTTCTGCACAGTCTAATTTTTAAGCATGACAAAAATTGTACTGTGGCCAACACTGCAAAGGCTTTTTGAGTAGGAGGTGGTGATAATGGTGGGCCTGTGAGGCTTTCACAGCGAGTAAGCGGAGAGTTCTGGAAAACAGAGTACTGAAAGGCTGGGCTCAGTGCTCTCCCACTGTGCCAACAGCAGAAAGTGCAGGGCCCCCTCACCTCGTAAGTGCGCCATTCACTGCTGCACCTCCACGCCACTCCACGCCACCAGCTGCTGAAAACGGTAGCTGGTGGGTTTGTTTAGAGGGAAAATGGGCTGTCAAGTTCTAAATGTTGCTTTTTAAAGTTTGCTGTTGTTGCCCCCACTACACCCCCCCCCCTTCCCTGACTCATGCTCTCTGTTCCGAGTGGGCGTCAGGGCACTGTCACCATCGCTATGTCCAAGGAGGCATCTGCACACTTTCAGATGCTTGTGTTTCAAAGCCAACAAAGGCTGCCAGAATTCAGAGTCAGAGACAAAATCTTCTGGGTATATTTTGCAACACTCAGCTTCATGTTCACTGAAGTGTTTCTTCTGATATGAAGAGATGAAGAGTAGGGTTTGTTTAAATGATGTTTCCTTTTCCAAAATGTTGCTGATAAAAACCACACCATAAAGCAACAGTTTAGCCTTGTACTAGTTTAGAAAAATTCAAGCTTCCAGACAGTTTGGTACTACTGTTCTTTTGGTTTTTTTTTCTTTTTTTAGCTATATGGCTTTCTTTCATCCACATTTATAGAAATCAGTATCTCACGTGGTGCCAGAAACCACATCAGCAGGTCTATGTAAACATTTTTCTGAAGAGATTTACAAATGCCCTGCAACACCCAATATATATGTTCATTTCATCCAAATATAAATATTATTTATGATTTGTCAATCAAAAAACGTTATGTTTCCAAATATAACATAAGATGATCATTTTGTATAAGCCCCTACATCATAATCTGTTTATAGTAAATTTCAAAGTTTCAGAAAGTCTTGTTTCACCAACCATTATAGCCAGGGTCAGTTTAGTGCGCTCAATCGACCTCTCCCCAATGCACGCATGTTTTTGGAGGCGGGAGGAAACCGGAGCTCCCGGAGGAAACCCATGCAGTCATGGGAAGAACATGCAAACTCCACACAGAAAGACCCTGCGCCCAACCCGGGAGTCGAACCCAGGACCTTACTGTGCAACAACAGCACTAAATTCAGCCACAATTCCCTATAAAATATAACTATAAATTTTTTGGTACTGTGGAGAGAAACACAAAGAAAGCCGCTGTACTCAGAAGCGGGAGGTTTGAAAGTAGCCAATCCCAGAACGTTATTTATTTCTCCTTGTGGCTCCTTGCCTGTGACACATCTCTGGCAGCTGCAATCCAGAATTTCCCCCATGGAGCGTCTCGAGTGTTCTCGTGTTTTTCGTTTTGTTCTTCTTAAAGCGCTGTATTTTTATTACTGTAAATGAAATTCAATTATTACTGTATTTACCCTGCTTATACCAAAGAAAACATGCTTACATGAGTTACAGTACAGTCTATATAGGGGAAACACCGACATGTTACATTCTAGCACTACGGGAGACAGCAGTTCAGTATAAACTGTACAGTACGAATACGGGTTTACCTTTACATTTTCTTTAAGGGTAATGTAATAATCTGAGTTTAAAATGAAATTGAAGTGTTTTGGGATCATATTTGGGGGCATATTTAGGATTTACACCATAAAAATAGGCACTGTTTTTCAGGGGTTTACTGTATTGGTATACGAGCCACAATGACTAGATAAGCTATTACAAAAAGCCTGAACTATCATGTACATACTTAACTAAACTTAGGGCAACATGCCGTAAAGAGGATACATAGAACACAGATGAGCAGCAAAGCAGTGTCACTAAGTGGAAACAAAGGTTAGGTTAAGCAAAGTGCATCCAGAAAAATGTCTTAGTCGTTTAAGAGAGGGGAAAAGATGGAACCGGAATGGTATTGGTATCAGCAGATACACAAAGTTGCAGTGTCAGTGTTGGTATTGGACATGGAAAAGAGCCCTACTTAGAAATGCAAAGGAATCAGTTTTTGAAATGAGTGTGTGTAGTGGGAGAAGCCAGAGCCAGAACAGGCCAATCCTAAAAGTGGAACGCCATGACATCTTGGCTGATCATCCACATCAGTAACACGGGCATACATTCATGGTATAAACTAGATTTTTAGACAACCAAAAAGCAACACATTGAGAATGAGCATCACTTAATTGGCTAAACTGGCCTATGCTTGAACAAGGAATTTCTCTTTATGTGAATAATCAATACAGAACATGACTAGAAAATGAATAAATTCAATAAACATACACACACTAAACATCTCCTCATGACAATTAAATGCACATGGTATGTATGACAGTATAGATCGGGTGGAACAGGGTGGCAAATATGCAAAGACTCTATTAATTCAGGTGCCATGCAAGGTCCAGAAAATGAATGAGAGGCTAAGGAAATGTCAGTTTTCTAATACATCCTACATAGGGAACAATATGGCATTTTATTTGCTGAGATTAACATATTGAGATATAACATATTTTATGATTTATATCATTTCCAATATGTTCAATTAATGTGAGCATCTAAATGTATTGAAGTGTTTTCTCTGTGGAGGCTACGTACTTAAATCGATCAGTCACAACATTAACATGTCTGACAGGTGAAGTGAATTACATTGATTATCTGATTACCAGTCAAGCGGTGTGATTTATTAAACTGCAAGTGAAGAGTCACTTTTTGAAGCTGATGTGCTGCAAGCAGGAAAAACGGGTGAGCGAAAGGGTCTGAGTGACTTTGACATAGGTCAAACTGGTGATGGCTAGATGACTGAGTAAGACCACCTCCATGACCGCAGGTCTTGTGGGAAGCTTCCATTTTGCAGTGGTTAGAACACACCAACCGTGGTACAAGGAAGGACAACTGTTTAACCTGTAGCAGGGTCATGGACGCCCAAAGCTCAATGATTCACGTAGGGAGCGAAGGCCACATCACTCTTATCCCAAAGAAGAGCTACTGTAGCTAGACTGCTAAAAAAGTTCGTGCTGGTTATGATAGAAAGGTGTCGGAACACGTCGTGCATCAAGATCGCTCGTTCTTTGAGTGTAGTCCTAGATCAGTCCTAGATCAGTTTCAGGTCACATGATCCATTGCCAAGAGGTGTACTTGGCCTGCAACAGTGTTTAGGTAATTAGAAAGTGGTACTTGTCAAAGTAACATGTTGAGAAACACTGCCACGTTTCTTTGAACGCACATGCACCCGGCGCTGATTCATCAGAGCAGGTCACCTTCTTCCATTGCTCCATCTGTTCAGGAATAACTTAAGGAACATGGCAAAGAGTTCAAAGTCTTGACTTCAAATCGAAATCTGTCCCACCTCACAACTTGCAGGACTTAAAGAACTCTGCACAGTGAAATCTAGTCAAATGTGGATATTAGTCAATTTATACAGTTTGGAAAGGGTGTAAATAACAGTTACAAGCTGTAGAAGTTACACACCTATGTAAACTGACACACAGCACATGTCATTTACAATCAAAAACACAGCAGTTAGATGGAAGCCTGCTAGATTTTGCCCCCGTGATATTGGCCAGGACTTTTTACAATCTTTACAGCCCACGAACTGTGCGTGCCTGGTTGTATTTCATGCGAGAATGCAGCCTGAGCAAAGTGGCAGACGGCACATTTAATTGAGCAGAGGGGGAAGATGGTTGGTATCTATGAAGCTTTAATGCTATTTAATGTTGCCACTGAGAAAAGTGAGCATCAATCACTGGTAATTTATTGCATCTATCACTCCCCCCACCGCCTCTGCCTATCTGGAACGCGCGCACATCCTAATACAAACACACCGAAAATAACGCCAGCCAGATGACTGCCTCGGCCCATCTGTCCAGCCAGAGTACTAACTCCCCTCCACTCGCCATCCTCATCCATTCACGCTCGTCCGCCACATTCTGTCTTCCTGCCTGCCTCATTTTTCTCCCACCCTCGCCGTTGCTAAACTAAAGGACAGATATGTTTAATTGGTAATTAAACGGCAGTCATAACAAGAGCGCATATGGCAGCCTGCAGGCGGTAGGGGATCCGGGCTGGTGGAACCGAGGGACCGGGCCCGCAGCTGTCCAAGTCGCCCCAGAGAGCGCAGAGGCAATCTTCTCAGGTGGAGATTGCTTTGTTTTTTTGACCGGTCTCCAGTGAATAGTGAGTGCCATTGCCTAGATATCTACTCAATCTGGAATCCCCAGTGACTCCTATCCGGACTATATGATTCCTCCTCCGGCAAATGTATTCTGGATTCTCAGAGGGCATCCCGCTAGACTTGCCATCGAGGCGCAGTGGTAATATAGTGATAGAGTGGCTGTAATGCTTGAATCAATCTCAGCTACAATGGATGTTTTTTTTTTTTTTTTCCCCTGCGTAGAATTGCAAATGTGCCACAGGAGCTAATGCACTCGTCTCCACGGTCTGTGAAGGTAGAGCACCACTTCCGTACATTTCTCTACAGCTTTGACCCAGCACTCTTAAATGGGCTGCACCTTTGCCTGTGCGTCTGCATAGAAAGCACAGCATTGTAAGTAAAATGTATCACGGTGCATAGGTGCATAATAAAGGGCAAAAGAGTCTAGGAGATTCAATACCGCAAGTAAAATGCATCATAATGCACAGTCAGAGGCTCGTGCTATAGTGCACCCATTGGTTGCGAGATGCTATTTACATGTCAACACGACGCTCCATTCCAGCAAGTCGGTTTTGGCCTTGTAGGGCACGCTTCCTGCCTGTACCCATCTGCTGCTCGTTCAGCTGCAGGAACAACATTGAAAAGACAGCGAGAGGAGGGAAAGCAGGTGAGTGAATGGAGGCGAGATTTGATGGAGCGCTGGCGGTGCAGCTGGGGAAGCAGTGAGGGCCGGGCCAGGTGAGAGCTAATTAAAGAGAGATTTGTCGATGCAGGGAGAGGCCGGTCTCGCAGCTGCCGGTCCCTGTGACCCAGTGCCCTACAAGGGATTCGACCCACCCACATCCCCCCAAGGACGTCTGCCCATATGCTGGATCCAGGTGGTAATTATACTTTTCTATAGTCTAACATGGTGAAGTACATCAAGTAGGAACAGACTCACATGTAGATAAGAACCAGCCGTCCCGTGACGTTGGATGGATAGTCCTTATCTAAAGCCTCGGTGCTGAATATCATTCGCCAGTGCACATCGGTAGAAACACACACATCCAGATCAGTAACAGAATTAGTTTGGTAGATGATGAAGGCAAAATGAATGTGTTTATTGTGATGAAACTGCATTTTAATACAATATGAAAATCTTCTGTTAGTATTTGATTTAAAACAAATTGTAGAACTAGGTGTATATGTTTCGAGGCCAAAGCTGCAGAACAGCCTGAAAAGAGGCGCTAAGCACTGGCCCATGGTAGAGATATTAACTGACAATCCACCCGTGGAAAAACATGTTTCGATGGCATTTGAGTGGTATTTTGATGGTGTTCTTTCAGGTTTTATAAAAGACTTTTTGAAAAGTTGATATTGCTTTTAATTTCAGTTCTACAGGGGTATTTCCATTCAAAGAGATTCAAAGCCTGACCTTCTATTGCTAGAAATAACTGCCCCGGTGCATTGCTGAGGTGGCCCTGCACAGTCTTTTCTATTAGGACTTTGACCAGGGAGCCGATTCTGGGCCATGGGTAGTCTGGTAACAAGAAGAGGAGAAGTCCAACAGCACAAATGTACCATTTTATTCTTATTATTCATATAACTCAAATTATTATAAAGCTATTTTATATTTTAAGTCTAAATTTGAAAATTAAAATTAATTTTATGTATTTTGTATCAGTATGGTTTTGTGCATTCTTGTACGAAGTCCAAAATAAAGATTTTTTTTTTTTTTTGGCTGGGATGCAAACTCCTCACAGAAAAATCAATTAAAGAAAAGAAACCAGGAAGAAGAAGCACGATGACAGCTAAATACAATCTGAATTCATCATCACCAGCGATACTAATGCACCAATACCATTGTGTGTGGTATGCAGAGAGAAGTGAATGAGGCTATAGAGTTGTCCAGTTGTCTGGAGACAAAACATTTCCAGACAGCAGTGAAACACAGGCTAACCATGTGCACCCCGGTACCTTCCCTGTCATGCACATAACCTACATTCAATGCACATGCCCAATGGCGGACCATTACAAACATTCAAAATGCAATGTTAGATATACAACAGATTATATCATTAAAGCAAATTTCCCACTTGTGGGACTACTAAAGGCTTATCTTATCTTATCTTATCTTAAAGACAATAGCACTTAATGAGAAGCCAAACGATGTTTAGGTGGAGCTTGTGCCTGCGGCCCACTGATCTACAGTTATAATAGCAGGGGTCCTTGTTTGCAGGTAGAGGTTTCCATTATCAAACTGTCAGAGGCACAAAAGACGCATCACGTCACCAGACATGGGTTCGACAGGGGAGTATGACATAACGGCAACCAATTAGAATTGTCAGGATCCCAGGTGGAGTGTTTACACTTTGAACAACATTTCCCTTCGCCACTCCAGAGTTCAGCTGGGGCTAAATTTATCGCATTTCAGACGCAATTATCTCTACCATGCTCAACAAAGGAGCTACCTTCTCACAGAAACTATAAAGAAGAAATCTTTCAAGTATCTTCAATGCTCTCCATTCTGTTAAGACTGTTTGTGACGTAAAGCATCCTTTACACTATGACGCTGCAAGCGAAATGCTGATCTGATTTGGGACACATGTTAATGCCAATCGCAGGCGTGTTGTGTAATTAGCCCCTCATCCTGTGATGTCTTTAATTATCGTAAAGCGGCGTTGCTAAGGTCATTTGAATGCAACATCCAGATTTGCTGCCTGACTTCATCCAGTTCTAAAGTAATGAGCAATAACATTACTATTAAATCATATGATCCCCTGAACCCCAATCCAGTGCCACTTCACAAACATGTCGGTGAGTTGAGACGCCACACCATTAGCATTTAATAAGCTCTGGGCCAGCTCTAAACCCACAGAGCTCGGTTAACATGAGCTGCACAACGAAAGCAGGAGGGGGGGAAAAAAAACGTAGTCTGAGTCACAAAGGCAAAGCTCCACGGCACACTTGTGTAAGAAGGCTCACATTTTCTCGACAACATCACAGGCACCTCCTACACACTAGCAAACACTAATAGAGCTCTTCTGCTGGTTATTAACTGATAATTGCTTGATTCTGGTGTCCACCTCCACACTCTCTCTTTCCTGGCCTCAGGCTAGAGGAAGTAAGGCTTGCGAAAGGGAGACAAAGCCGAATTCAGGTATAGAGCTCTTTGTAGCCTGACAAAGTAACTGAGTCAGCATTTCATGCAAACAGAACGCTTGAAAGCATAGGTTCCCCAGCTGCTGGCACCAGGCTACTAGCAAACAAGATTTCTAACATTTCTAAAATAATAATTATCCACATTATACGGGGTTATTAGGCTTGTCTCAGGATAACTGGCATCAGTCACATGGAGTTCTGCATGCTCCGTCTGCGCTGCACCTTTTCTTGCTGCTCCCTGACCCGCCCACAACAACAGGATGCTAATTTTAAACTTAAATGCCACGTGGGATTAGTCAGGCACGCTCCCACGTCCACGGGCACGTGCTGTGCTCGTTCCTGGCTAAGATGAGCAGACAAACATTGCTTGAGAGTTTCTTCTGAGGTAGGAGAGATAAAAGCTTTATTGATAATGAAGATCTAGCAGATAACGAAGAAAAAGCTCATAAAGTTGATAACAAAGATAAGGCTGATACTGCCACAAAACTAAGCCTAATAGAAGAGAAAATATGACAAGACACATCTAAAAAAAAATTGCCATTATTTCTGGCTGATGCCTTGCAGGCTCCAGGATCCATATGTACGATATGCAAAGACATGCAATCTAATCAGCAAAGTCCTGAAAATGGCCACAGTCCAACCACACTGTGTTAAAAGACAAACCCCTTGAGTTCTTTGGATGGTAGCAGGTAATAAGATCTACCATCACAAGTGAGGCCCCATTTAGTCATTGCAAATTCTACTTACGTACTTAGGCCTTCCCATCACATGGTGCTACCAAGCAAGGACAAGGACATCACATATTTCCTTCAATACTGCACCTTTTTGAAATGCTGCTAGCACAATGTCACCAGACAGCTCAACGCACTTAGAGAAGCTTTGCTACCAGAGTCCTGTGTTAGCTATCACTGGTGGTTAGGTAGTTGCCCCTGTGATCAGAAGGTCGTCGGCTTGAATCCCACGACTGGCAGTGGCACCACTGAGGTACCCTTGAGCAAGGTTCCATCCCCACACACTGCTCCCTGGGCACTGTGTCGCTGGCTGCCCACTGCTTCACTTGGTGAAGAGCTTAAATGCAGAGAAAGAAGTTCCCATTTTTCCCACTGTGTTCACATACAGTATGTCTACAAAGGCCACTTTACTTACTTGACTTTACTTACTAAGTGACAGCGTAGAGGACGGGACATCCTCCCCATCCAGGAATGCTCTCTTTGATCAACGGCTATGGCATCACCATAGATCAACTTGCAGCAACAGACCCAACATTTAGATGTTGCCTCAGCTGTGATCCTCTGTTACAATATTTTATTTTTATGCAAAGAGAATGAGTGCTGTTTGCTTTGTAAACCCAAACATTTGACATAACAAAAATGTTATGATGCTATTGGCTAAATTGAATATATTCTGGTCGTGATATCCACCTGCCACCATCCTCCACCTTCGACCTGTGAGAATACAGTAAATTTTAAAATAAAAAAAAGGGTAAAAAAAGTTTAGGGACTCTACAGGAAACTCCAGGAATACAATACGTCTATATGGTGGAGGAGGGTGAACCAGGTACAGAGGGTGAAACAGATTACAGCCCCACTGGGGCTGCCTCGACGGCAACAGTCACAATCCTTCACTCACAAACGACAGCACGGGCTATGAAGGTTGCATGGCACCCTTTCAAAAGGAGTACAGTGCTCCGGCTTGCTATTTGTTGTCCAATATCCTCAGGTAACTCTAACACAGATGGACGACTGGATCAAAGTTGAAATAAGCTGCTTGTGTTATCATTTCATGAGCTGGATGTCATCCAATCATTTAAATTCCAGAGGCGGAGATGAGCAAAGATCAAAGTGTCAACCACCTGCTGTGTTAGCTGTCATGCATTGTGCATGGTATATTCAAAGCCACTCCAGCACAGCAAGCTTAAGCCTCAGTAGGCCAATATTTATATAGGCTTCATGATCTTAACCCTTACCTGATCGCTTCTCAGGAACGGGGAAGGTGATTTGCTCTGGAAGCTTGTACCTGAACACACGCCATCATATTATACAGAGTTTTTCGTTAGACCAAGCTGCCGAAAGATAATTCCATTTTTAATGTAGAGAAGTTTTGACAGCAAGGAAGAGCTATGTCCTCTGGCTATCAGGGAGATCCTATCAGCGGCAGGCAGAAGAGAGTGAGCGAGCGGTTAAGCATATTAGCGCTGTGAGTACTGTCTGACATTGCCAGGGCATCACAAAGCCACATTCATATTCATGCGTGGTCTGAAATTTTCCTCCTCATGTCCTGCTTGGCTGCTCGCTGTGTTTGATTGTGACACGTCCAGCTAATTCAATGAGAATCCGGCACGTCTCTCCATCCCCTCCGGCACTGATTCTTTGACACAGTGCAACAACTCCAGCATCGTTGGGATGAAAGAGCTCTACGGTAGTGCAAATAATGGGGCTGAAAAGAAGAGTGGGAGCCAAGAGTTGTCTGGAGGCTCTCTAACTCTCTCTAGCTCTCTCTCTCTCTCTCTCTATCTCTCTCTCTCTCTCTCTCTCTCTCACTCTGACACCCACTCCCTCCATCCCTTTACTTCATGCCAAGCATGAACACAGGAAACACGCTGAGGCATGAGGATCTCAGCCAGCCCTCAGGACCTGGCTGGACGATGGCGTAGTCAAGGGCAGGCCTTGGCAGTAAACGAGAGGTGTGGGGGTGTGTAGGGCGAGAGGAGGGTGCCTTTTAATTCTTTTGATCAGATGACAGGGAGCACAGAACAAAGAGTCCTTAGGGCCCCCATGGTGACAAGCGTCAGGGCGGTACAGGAAGTGTGGCCAAGCCGCCAGACTGAATCAAGGGAGACAGCTCAGGCTTAACGTACCCCCTTCCATGTACTGCATTCAACCTGGCTAAACAGGCCACAGCCAAGAGCAGTTTAACATTCAGCTCAGAATAATCACAATTACAAAGAGTTGCCACTAATCAGGCACTGATAAAGGAGTGCAGGGAGTTCTATCATCCAATCTTTGCCGTTTTTTTGTTCATGAGCATCTACCTTATCAGCCTTTTGGGACCTGTTAAGGAGGAACATAATTAAGCAAAGGCGAAATGCAAATCCAGACTAATTTAAATAAAAGACAGTGTAGTCCAGGTTGCCAGTTTCCATTCAGAGAACATATTTACATCACATAGTGCCTTCACGCTCAAGACAATTGCAATTTTCACTGAGGGGCCTAATCTGCAACATTAAGCAGAGGTCCTCGTGGCGTAATCAAGTAGAGCAAAGTGACAGTGCGGTTAGGAGAGAGGAGCAGAAGGAGGGGACAAAGTAAGGCAACTCACAGGAGTGCTGTAAACAGAAGATGAGACATTAGCAGGGCTCTCTGCAAAGCAGCACTCTCATAAAGTACCCTCAACACTGCTAAGGATAAGTCAAACAGAGAGCTGATGTTTAAATTAGCATGTTTAGCTTGTGCTGTGCTGCTTTCGTCAAGGTTGTATTAGTGGCTGCCCAATTCTCTCGGTAAGAACATAGCAAGGGGAAACAAGGGGGGGAGTTGGAGGCCGAGGCACTGTCTGCTTCACTCAAGACACTGCTGGAGCATGGATGATTTCCAGTAATTAGCACGTAACTGTCAGAGCGACAGATCAGCCCCTCTGCGGATGACCTCGTACTTAGGCATTGCAGCAGTGGCACCTCCAGTACCTGTACACCAGAGCCGCACTGCCCTCTACTGGTCAAGAGTGAAAAAAATAAGGACGCTGGGGAATGGGCTGTGCCAACATTTCAAGGATGTGTCCGTGACCAGCAACAAAGCTGCAGAGTGTGTATTCCAAGGAAATCAGGCTAGCTGGTGAGAACGCCACATTCACCACAATCCCCATGTATTATAACACTGCTTCATGTTGCTTATTGCTTTCAACAGGATTAGTTTTCAAGCCTTTACAAGGGATAAACGTAGTTCTGCTTGTGGCTTCTTCGCCAGGTGCTTCTAAAGGCCCTCTGATAGCTCTGTGGGCTTACAGTTCACCTGAGAGATCATTACAAACCATTACTGGAGGCAGGAACAAAGTAGTAAGCACAAAGCCAGTGCAACACCTAGGCTCATTACTGAAGTGGCCTCTCTCGCGGAACAAGATCTCCGTGCTGACACCGAGGCTGCTAGCTATCCACACAGATTAAGGTGGCAAATCCAGGTCACAACCCCTCAGGCAAGAGCCCCAAAGAGATCTGTCAACCAAGCATGTGGGATATCCGCTGCATGCTGTGCTATGCAGTGGGAAAACACCCAGTTGCCTCCCTCAGCTGTCAGGGGAAAGCTAGTGAGGGATGTGACAGTGACGACAACCAAAGGATAACAACCAAAACTGACACGAATAAGGAGAAAAGACTCTTCAGCTTTGGTTTTCACAAGCTGGACACTGCCCCCAACAGCTCAGGCAGAAAGAAACTATCACAGTCCAATGTAGCACTGCTGGCCTGAGGGCTGCTAATTAAGTGTGAAGTGTAAGTGTGTGTAAAGTGTTCATTTGTTACATGTGAACAGACCACAGCACACAGTGTGAACAGCACAAAATAGTTCTCTGGGGTGGTGGTGGCCTAGTGGGTGGCATACTTGCCTCTGGACCAAGAGGGCATTGGTTTGGATCTTACTTTCAGCACACCACCACCACCACCAGGTTCCTGAGCAAGACCCTTAACCCCAATGTGCTCCAGGGAGACTGTCCCCTGTCCCCGCTTTGGATAAAAAAGTGTCGGCTAAATGCCGTCAATGTAACCTGTGAAGCAGTGGACAGCCAGCGCCGCAGCCCCCAGGAAGCAGGGTGTGAGGATGGTGCCTTACTTAAGGGTACCTCAGTGGTGCCACTGGCAGTGCTGGGTTTTGAACCCACTACCTTTTGATCAAAGGGGCAGCTCCACAACCACCAGGCAACTCGCTGCACCATAATTAACAACTCTGTTAATAAACAGTGGACAAGAATGCAGCATATTTTTAAAGGCTATTGTCGGAGTTGAATATACAGTATCTTTGGATTAGCAATCAGACAAGATCATAGGTTATGTAAAAGGTAGCTCAAAAGGTCTTTCCCTGAACTGAGCACATGTGTTAAAACCTAACGCATCTGTTTTGAGAATGTGACAGCAGCTGTGTTTAGATGCTTGACACAGAAAGGAAGTCCCTTCATCCAACAGGAGTTTTTGGCACTTTTCACTCGAGTACTGTCACAGGCGTGTGCGTGGCAGGCAGTGACAAGCCTCTGACATGTGAGGAGAGCTTTGTGCTGAGCGCAGCGTTTCGTCAGCGCTGACCGTCAGACCCAGCCAGGGAAGAGCCGGCCACGGGTCTGCTGTGATCAAGTCAGGCAGAGGGGAATCAGATTGATGCGTCTGGCCGTCTCTGACATAACCAAGGAGAACGTCTCTCTGGGCCCTGTCCGATCCCGCCAGATGAATGTCTGTTTGTCCGGAAGATCAGGCCGGCACTGAAGCTAAACAACAAGTGATAAGGTATGAAGAAACAAGTGACACATTCAGATGTCTTGAAGACTAATAAATATAAATGATGTCTCTTCAGATTAGCTGCGCTGTACTGCGCCGGTTTAAAAAGCTGCACAAAATAAGACAGTTAGTTCAAAATGTGAAGTTACATTTGGCCTGAAACATCTGAAACAAACTTCACCCATTCCTTTCAGAGGTCAGGATGAAAGACTGCATGGAAGGATACATGTGTGTGACATCACAACCATTATTAATTAATGGTTTGTTCAGCTTATTTTTCATGTTTTAACTATACTGAGCACGTCAAGTAAGAAAGGACAATTAAGACCACAGCAATGCAATGGTGATTTCTAACTGGGAGTTCAAGAACACATAACTGGCCTTGCTCTCTGTGTGTGTGTAGGATGGCCCTACCCCATCACTCAGCAAACAAACGTGGGCATTTAACAGAACTGGCCATTAGTGTCCTCCTCCAAGCTTTCTGAGGTGTCCAAAGACATTGGACTAGATTTCTATAAGCAAGGTGACTCAACCCTGTTTTTTTTTTTTTTTTATTACCGATATTTGGCTCCTGATCAATCAATCAAAAAAGCATGCACTGCACCAGATATCCATGTACATTTTGACGCTGGAACCATGTCCAAATTTCAAAAACTGAAAGATGAGAAAAGGCACCAAATTCAGCTATAAAAAGAATAATAATAAGAAGAAGAACAGTAGTGTGATTGCTGCGGCAATCAGCATTATTAGTGTGATTGTCGATGCAATCACACTAATAAGCACAGTTCAAAAAGATACAGTGGTGCTTAATGTGTTTCAAAGGGAGCATATGCTAGCTTTCACCCATTCAGCCCGGTAGTTTTGTGTGAGATCTAGCTAGAGCATGGATGTGGTGAGAAAACTGAATATCCCCAAAAAAACCTCCCTTGATACCCTTCCATACAAAAAAGTCAGATCTAAAGCTTTTTTCTTTAAATAATGACAAAGAAACACAAATGTAACCTGTCCGTAATGACATCCTTAATTACATAACACACTTATTTCATTAGAGCACTATAATCCCTTTCAATATTACAAAAATCAGTTATATCCTATTCTGTCTTGTGGGGCAGAGATGTATCTGCATATTGTAATTCGTGTATAGAATCCTTTGCTCTAAATTTTAATCCACAAGCTCCATCAGATAATTATGCCAATCCATGGGGAGGTTGAGGGGAAACAGAGGTAGAAGGGAAGGGGAGCTGGGCATCAGCAATTAATTACCCAAAGCCCCTCTTAAAAAGGTACGGGGATACACGGTTACTGGTCTTGTAGTTGCTTCTCAAAGATATGCAGGCACTTTTTGGCACCCCTGCTGTTTGTGTGTTTGTGTTTGCCAGAGGGATCTAGTGCTGCAGAAGAGAGAGTGGGAGAGAGAGAGACAGCGAGAGAGAGCGAGAGAGCGAGAGAGAGAGAGATGGAGTCCCTACAGCTCGGTGGAGACGTGTAAGGCAGAGCTTTTAATCCATGCTGTGGCATCTGTTCTTCACAGAGCAGAGGACGATGAAATCTGGAGTTAAGAGAAGAGAAGGGTAATCTTTGTACAAGCCCGACTGGAAAAGTTGCATCATGGCGACTTGGATAAACTGTACTACGGTTAAAAAAAAACAAAAAACCACACACCTAAATCAATAGAGGACTGGTATGGAAAGAGAAGGGCACCTTTCTCTGAGACACTGTTTGATCTATATTTCATGTCTGGTTGTACCGTGCCGTGCATGACCAAGGATCAGACCAAGATGTGTGGGTTTCTTCTTCTTCTTCTTCTTTTTTCTTCCCTGTCTAGCGGCACCAGCTCAGAGTCATCAACATCGTAAATCAGTCCCTCTCCAAACGGCGTTATAAATAGACTTGCACTATCGCTGGAGGTGTCACTCCGCTATCTCATCTGCAGCCGGCAGTCAGTCAGTCAGTCAGTCAGCAGGTTTGGGGGCTGCTGCTGGAGACACGACACAACTCACTCAGGCCCAGGAACATCAGCACCAGTGATGGGACAGATAGCCCATCTGGAAGGGCACGGACGAGGAACTCAGTCACAAACCCAGACACTAAGACGCACGAGAGACCAACCCTTACCAATCAGACAGCACGCACTACAGTAATCCAGTACAGTACAACACGCCAAGCCGGAAAATATAGTGTAATGAGGTGATATTAGCAGTAAAGCCACCAAAGAGCAGGTTAGCAACAATAATAGTTATAGCAACAACAGAGATGGCACAATTTCCCTTTATTTTTTCACTTTTTTCCATTTTCACTTTATTTCACTATCAGTTCCCGATGCTGACACTTGTAGAGTAGGCTGATGTCAGTACTGATCTAAGGTTTGAAATGAGCTGTTTTTAATTTATTAGATTTGTTTCAGATTTAGTCTTTCTATTCCCTCTGATCCATTCTTTTCTGTTAATAACAGCTTGATACCTGGGAGGACGTAGGTGTGATTTTGTTTGTCGACGTTTGCCAAATGGGGGGATTTTGATTGTCAACGGGCTGGGGAAATCCAGGAAAGATACAGGTACATGTTAAAATAAGAGGACAATAGGAAAAGAGGCAGAGAAACCCACAATAAAAGACAAATCTGGTGCAAACATATGTAATGAACAGTTCAGTCACTTTGTGAATATCTTGAGATGCTGTGCAAGAGCGAAAAAATCCAAAAATGTAAAATAATTAAAAAAAAAAAAATACAGATCAAAAACAGTGAAAATATTTGCACATTTCACCAAGTCCAAGTACATTTGGTGGCTTGCAAACATGTATTACAGGACAAAAAAGTCAAACAAGTGGTTTTGGAACATAAAGGGCACCGTGTTCTAAAGAATTGTACAGAATTTCTGTACTTTAATTCAGGTAAAGATATAAATAGAAGACTTAAAATAGAAGACTTAAAACTTAAAATGAATTCAAACTGATTCTTTGGCAATGGGATTCCTGCAAGTTGGATATCATTTCCAGCATCAGTTAGAGTTCAACTGAGTGTTGCAATGGGAACAGCAAGCAATCTCACTGACTTCGAACATGGCTTGATAGGTGTTGACCACAGCTTTCCATTCACAGCTGTTTCAAGCTGTTTCGAGAATGGTGTGAAAAGAAAAAAAATCAGTAATTGGCCACTTGTGGAAATGAAACAGCTTGTGGATCAGAAGCACCAAAGAAACAACATAACAATCATGCAAGGAAATAGACATAAAACAAGTGATATAATTAGTTTGTAGAATGTCACATTGAGATAAACTTTTCAAACTTTGTTTTTAATGGGCTACAAAATATGTCACGTGTTAGTGTGTTGTGAAGAAGAAGAAGATGTGCCTTCAGTGAGCACATGATCATCAAAACTGGACCATGAAGCTTGGTCTGATAAATTCAGCTTTCTTTCTGAATCATGTTGAAGGAAGGATTAGAGGATTTGGTGTAAGCAGCATGAGCTCAGTGCAGTGATGGCAGTGTGATGATGTTTTGGGTTCTAGGTACATACTGAAGAATGTCTTAATGGCACAGCGTATCTAAAAGTCTATGCTGGTTTATCCACAATTAGATTGGACACTTCCAGACTGATAATGCACCACAACACAACTGCCACCAAATAGTTAAAGGTTCCAGCAAGTTTTCAATGTTCCAGTGGCATTCTCCAGACCTGAAGAATTGAAACCAAAGAAACGTACCTCTAGACAAAGAAATATACCTCTAGACAAAGAAATATCCTCTAGACAAAGAAATATACCTCTAGACAAAGAAATACACCTCTAGACAAAGAAATACACCTTTAGACAAAGAAATACACCTCTAGACAAAGAAATATACCTCTAGACAAAGAAATATACCTCTACACAAGTGTACCTAATAAACTAGCAACTCCCGGAAATAAGAAACACCACCTGGGTAACCACAATATTTCCTCTAGTAATGTACTACACAGCCCCCAAAAATCAGCCCAAGGCACTTGAAAAGGTCACTTGATCCAGCCATAGAAACACAGCCATAGAGTCACATATTTCTGATTTTCATGAGCAAACATGTGTAAACTGGACAGTGCCATGATATTCGACATCCTCGCTAACACTGAAAAGTGTCAAAAACTGTTTCTTTTTAGCTCTGTATAAAACCTAATCCCAAAGATACCCAAAGCCTCCAAAGCCTTTTTCAGCATGTCATCCTGCACTTCAAAGCAGCCATGATGAAACCCCTCAAGTATTAAAAGTACTCTCAAATAGGAGCTAAACAGAATAAGAAAACACAGCCATCGTCATCCTCCTTCCGACTGATGCATCTTCACAGCTCTAGGTACCTCTCTGTGTTGGGTGGAACCAAAGTGGGGGTTTTTTTCAAGGCTGAAGCAGATTTCTGGTGAAGTGTTTTTTTTTCTGAAGATGTACTCTCAGTCTGTGTGTGAATGGTCCTCTGCTGGGTATGGTGAAAGGGGGCTGTGTGGGTAAAGTAGCAATGCCAGACCACCCACTTGTCTGTTACGTCACGATAGGTCTTGAGGTGAAAGATGGAAGGATGGAGGATATGAGGTCAACCTGACCGTGCCATTTCTCTAGTGCTGCTAACTAGAGACATTCTGCTGATTTAAGAAGCATCTGCAGATCATTCAGTGCAAAGATAATACAAATACATACACACACACACATATA
>JBBIGA010000132.1:12695982-12709988 GCA_037576975.1 Alestes dentex | reverse complement strand
TAAAACCACATTTGAGGAAAGTATTTAAGTTTTGCAAACCGTTTGCCTGGTTCGCTGTGTTACTTATTGGTTGTTACTAACAGGTACCGCAGGTACAAGTAAAGGGATGGCAGCTCTGTACGGGAATGTACTCAGCAGCTTTAGCACCAGAAATGAACCGCCACAATGTGCTCCTTTGTGTCATGAAGCAATCATGGTAATTTATTACAAACAAAACGATGAGAATATTAATCTTCATGCAGTGTCTTTTTGTTCTTGTAACGGTCACCTCGCTCTTTCTCGGTAGAGTTCGTTCTTCCTCCCCGAGTATTGATTTCCGTGTGTTTGTTTATGTTTTCCCGTGTCTCATTAATCCTCCGTTTCACCTCCTGTACTCCCTTCCTCCCTTTCCCTTTGTTTACATCCGTGCTTCCCCGTGTCACTTCCTGTTTCCGGTTTCTTCGTGCACCCTTTCCCCTTGTTCCCTACCAAGTCTCCAAGTTCGGTTTGTGTCGCGTCCCTTTATTATCAGTTTCACCTGTGTCTCGTTCCCGTGTCCTTATTTAAGCCCCAGCCGATCCCTTGTTCCCGGAGTCTGTATTTGTCTTTCCCCCATGGTGTTTGGTTGTGTTTCTGATTCCTGTAGTATATCCTGGTTATCTGTATGTTTAATCGTGTTCTTTGTTCTCTGTTTACAGGTCCGTGTTCCTCCCTTTTGACTCTCTGTTTCTGCGGATGTCTGCACTGGTTGCCTAGTCCACGTGTCCTGCTTGCTGAGCTGCGAGGGAGGGTCGAGCCCTCAAGTTCCTGTTTTGTTTTCTTTGTTCGTTTGAGGAGCACGGGCCTAGTCTTTGTTTACATCCTGTTGTTTCCTGTATATTGTGTTTCCCCTGCTGTGTTTGACCTTATTTAGTGTTTACCTGTTTCTGTTCTTGTGTTATATATTTCATGTGTTTATCCTGAGTTGGGGATAGTTGTGTTTTGTGTTTGTTTTCTTTATTAAAACCATATCTATAACCATACTGTGGCGTCCTCCCCATTTCCTTCCCAGAACCACACCGTGACACTATCATTAGGAGTTCAGACTCTGGTTGGTGGTGGTCAGTTGGCAGTTTTACGTCATGTATGGCAATAATTACGATGTTCTGACAGAAAATAGTTGGGCTACACCTGGGGTCAAACAGAATTTTGTTGGGTTACACCAAGGTTCAGATGAAACTTGGTCAGAGTGGGCTGAATCAGACTCAATCGGAGAATGCTCACGCAAGGCAGGCTCCAAGACTAGAGAAAAATATTTTTAGAGTCTTTGGCACAGAAAAATTCAAGCCTCCCGGTGGCAGTAGCATTTGGACAAAACCTTTTGGGCCACATCCAGATTCAGACAGAATTTTATTGGCCTATATCCAGGATTGGATTCTAAACTTCATCCTGTGGGTTGGGCTAGACCTGGTCAGAGAATGTTCTCAGGCTATATTTGGATTACATTTCAGATCTCATTAAAGCTTTTCAACAGATTTCAGTTGACAAAGAATTAACAAATTAAACAACTGGTAATCGTGTCTGTTGCGTGAGATGAGGATGGGAAAAAGAAGCCTGACTGGCATCAGCAAAGACTGTTATTCCTACCAAGACTGCCTACAAGCCATATGATGCTTACAGGCTCTTTTATGTGAACAGACCATCAGTCCCTAAGGTGACTGCTGGCTGCTGTTCTAGATGCAATATTATTTAATTTAATTCCGTTTTATTTGACTTTTGCCAAGGGCGACAGTAATGATAGAAGCTGTCAAGAGCTTGAGGAAGAAACACTGATAGGAACCAAGAGCTAAAAAGGGAAAATTCCTTAAAAACATGAATAAGTGACACTGAAATGAACCAAGACTCAATCAACTCTGAAACAGAATGGAGAATAAACACTGTGAAGGACCAAGACTCAAAAGGACAGACTCTCTAAGTTCACAAGGAAAAACACATAGAGGAACAAAGACCCCTGAAGAACCCATATTCCTCTGGGCTGCATTGGATTACGTGATCACATCATCACTGAAATAATTCAAAGGAACAATCCAGGGAACTATGCTACTTCAGAACTGATGAATATTTTTTAATCTTGGTCTTCAGTGCCCATTGTCTTTACAACAAGGAAACTCTCCATGCATCGATGGATACTTTGCCAGGTAGGGCACCATCCAAGGTGGGAGAAAGAAGTGTTTGGAGGTTTATCATGGACAAACTCAGGCTTCCCAGTAGTAGTAGCAGACAAGGGGTGAGTTTGGAGTCGGAAAAAAAGTGCAGGAGGGAAGAAGAGAAAGTAGAAGAGAGAGAGGAAGATAGCGAAGGAAGAAAAGAGAGTGCAGATGACTAAGCCTTCCCTCTAGCCTCTCCGCCATGGAGGGATTACAGTCATTCATTCTAAACCCACCTTCTCTTCCCCCAAGAATGTGCACCTTCCACCAGCCTGCCTCACAGTAATCCACACTCACCTTCTTCAGCTCTACTCGACAAAGTTTCAGAGATATAAACAGCATTCAAGATGCCACTGCCTGTCTTTGGTGTTGGTGGTCACCAATGAAATAATGTTGATACCTTTGATGCCTTATTTGAGATTGCTGAGGTATAGCATGTTGGGGCCTCTTCTTGCTCTGCCATTAACGCACCTACAATACCATTCAAAACATGTGATGGTGTTTCCCAAGACAATGTAATTAAATTACAGTGAAATTCCCTAAAAGGTTCTGGGTACAACTGAGTAATTTGTATACAATATGTCCCCGTCTATAATATGTACCTGTATATCTAGAAACAAAACTGAACAATGGCGATAAAACAAAGCAACGCCTTTTCTACCTTCAAATTCCTGTTTTAAAGTTTTCGCACAACATCGTCACTGTTCCTCAGTCCCATCTCTTGGTCTCGGTCTAGGGTGAACACTTGTCATCACAGGATGGTCTAGCCCCGATGCTTCTCCAACTTCTGCTTAGAATTCAAGCCCAGGTTCTCAAAGTTCCCTTTCACTCTTAAAGCCATACTACAACCACATACTGAAGGTGTGGTCTGAACTAAAAAATATATTGGAAATAAATTCATGCACATGCATCAACGTCTAAATCTAGGCTCTTAGAAACTTAGGCTCCAGTGTCAAGCACATGCCTTCAGATTAAAGTGTCTTTTAACAGTCTTAGCAATGATCATCCAGTTGGCTCAAAACTTTTGGCCTCAAAGTCTGATGATCTGAAAACACAGCAAAAGGCTGCAGAAGCCTTGGCCGGGGGTGCGGCGCCTGCAGATGGAAGCCTCCCTCAGCCCTCACTTCCTGCCCGTTGGGTTGCGGCATGGATGCTTAATTTAATGCCAGCCTATTGATTTATGCTCGGGTGTCCCACAGTCATTAAGGTAATTGCATGATCACTTTATAACATCCTCCCATGGTGGCAGTGGTAATTTGGCACTTCACCTGCTACACCGGGGCAAGTCCCATAACTACGTTAGGGCTGAAAATCTAGTCCAAAATATGATCTTCCAGACAGTACAAATTGATTTTATACCGTTTTGACTGACTCCAAAACCCTTTTAGGCTATCTCTCACCCAGGTTCACTCTTTGATCTATGATAGGCCCACCAGTCTTAACAGCCACTATCGATTGCCATTCTCTCTCCAGCAAGCTGGACCTAGGAAGGTTCTGCGTCACCTTATAATTTCACAATGCTTTTGCGAAAGCAAACTGCACCTTGAGAGGTTGCGGTGCACAAGAATTTCAATTTCCTCGGGTGCGAAATGACTGAGTGCGGTAAAGTGCAATCCTTTGTCTGGGAAAGCGTTTGTCTCAAAAACAAGAACTACAACTTTTTAATCCATTAAAAGTTTAGAAAGCTGAAGGTGAACTCGGATACTGGATGGTTACTAACCTTGCGGTCCTGTGATTTTGAGGTAAAGACAGGCATGCGGCAGGCCAGCAGTGGACACCAGAAGGGCGTCTTCGTTCTTGGTTCATCTTCCGCAGCAATCCAGCCTGGTGTGTTCTCCTCCCCTGAAAGGGAATGTGTTCTTTAATTGCAAGTTTAAACTTTCTGTATTAGACCAGCTATAAGATGAAATGCATGAACCTAATTGCCATAAAGTAAAGAATAAGCACATGCAAACACATCACAAAGCAAATACATGTTACATACTGACAAATGGTACATCCTAAAACATCCTCAAACAAGAAGGTGTTGTTTTCATTGGCTTGACCATTGTGTTACTAATCGATGCAGCAAGAGATGCCTGATGCCCAGAGAGATTCCACACTAATGAGCCTTTTTAAGAAACAACACTGCGCCAGGTGTCCGTCTCAGCATGCAAAGCAGCAACTTCTGGATTTCAATTAATGAAGTTGAAATTCAGGTGGAAGCAGCTACCTATGATTCTCCCTTCCAGCCGCTTTGGCAGGTGTTTTCATTTACAAAAGCACAAGGCCCAAGTCTGCCAGGATCCCCTCTATTCAGCGGATCACTAATTACCCATCACGAGTAACTAAAATGTTAGTGTGCCTGCAATTAAACAGCTTGCTTTCATTTACTCCCTGTGTCTTTCCATGTATGTCAACATGCAATCAGTGACAGACATAACAATAAGACGGGACAATACAGTGGGATTTTAATCGTCTCATTTGGTTTGGAGGTGTGGAGAGTGCAGTGCTCCATTTGACAGGATATTGTTGGGTCATCTTGCTGCGGTTGGAGACACAGACACGGCGGAGGACTTAAGGGCCAATTAGCTTGGGTTTAGTCTAGCTGTCTGTTCCAGTTTGGATGGGTTTCATTTAAGAGGATGCACACTCCGGCGCAAAAGTGCCAATTTAAAACGCCTACATATCAGTGGAAGGCAGTTTAATGGTCTACACACCCGTAGGGAAAGTTAATACTTTGATTTTAGTATCTTTTTACCTTTCTTTCATCTAGAAGCAAAGTTCTTCTAAAATCAATACAGCGAATCTGCTGCATCAGCGGACAATGATACCTGCAAGTTATATGCCGCCCCCACATGCTTCCTGTGAGACAATGTCTTAATGTAGGTCTGGTAAGGCATACTTCGAACCTAATAGAATAACATTAGCAACTCTCTCAACTTCCTTTTTCAGTAGTTTGGTCCAAGTAATGAGACTTTTAATCTAAACGCTTTGATACAAAGCTCGGTTCTCCTGGGTATAAACGCATGCAAACTATAAAAGCTTCCTGCACATCAAGAATGAAGCAGGGCCGCCGAAGGACACAGTAAAACGGGGAAGTTTTAAAGCACCCATGGAGAAACCTCGGTCCTTGCTTCTCATAAGTCATTTAAATGATAGACCAAGCCTTGCGACTATTTGAGTTCAGAGGATGGCAAAGATACGCTTCCTTCAGAATGACTGCCCTGGAAATGTGTTTATTAAAGATTTTCTTGTGATTACTGAACGGAAACCTTATCAGTACCCTTGTTGTGACCTTACAGTCCAAACTGATAATAGTTTAAACCAGAAAACATTATTTGTTAATGTGCATTGCATGACTAAATACAAGAGTGCAGCACTGGACTGAATGCAGCACTGGAATGGAAATTTTCTCCGTAGGGTGGTGAACAATGGCAAGCCTTTCCACATATCTCCTGACTGAGTTCTAAAATTTGAGCAAGGGTAAATGTAACCTAATTTGCTTTGCTTGTTGGCTTGCCTTTGTATTCTTCATGATCACCATCATAGACATGAGTCACTGTAATTGCATGATTCATTGCAACACATTATTGCAATCCACAGGGCCTGCTAGCTCTATAGTTAGCAAGGAACAGATGAAAGTCAGCATTCAAACGAAAGGGTAGGAAGGACATTGAGATGCACAACTAGGTCACATTGTAAAGGGGGTGCGAGTCCAAGTCAAATCTCAAGTCTCTCAGGTGTGAGTCCACGTTAAGTCTCGACTCTCTGAAGCACAAGTCAAGTCTTAACCCCCTGAGGTGTGAGTCTGAGATGCTAGGTGAAGATAAGTCTCCTGTTTATGAAGTGGAAGTTTAGTGTCAAGCTTCAGGTCCATGAGGTGTGAAGCCACGTCTGAATTGGAAGTCTTGAGTTTCTGCTTTACAAAAATGAGTCAAAACTCAAGTCTCTGAAGCGTGGGTCTAGGTCAAATCTTCATTCGGGGGTCTAACTACTGAATTGTAGTCTTAAAACGAAGGTCAACCTGCTTATAACATGTTTTGAAAGAATGCCATTCGATAATAAGTGCATAAGTAAATGTATTAGAAAGTCATCAATTTTTCATCACAATACCGTCTAAGCTCTGTCAATATCTTTTGTGACACTGATGAAGTACATGTGCAACAATGTGACATATCCGTGACTGCATTATGTGCAGCAATTCAGAGCATTTCAAGCAAAAAAAGCACGTTCAACACTGCTGCTTCCATGTTATTTTGTAAAATGAAAAGTTGACAAATAGCTCTAATAAAAGTGATGTTTCCAGCTCTTGCTGCTTTCCAGCTTCTTTTCCTCAAAGCTGTTGATAATGCATCCACAGCATGGACAAGAAGAAAAGTTCATGTATTTTTCTGACCTACTGGAGCAGTTAATCCCTCTGCTCACACTGGCCTTCTTTTTCCATTCGCAGAACCAAGCCACGGTCTGTACGAATGCATCCAATCCATAATTATATAAATGCCGGCTGATCTCTGACCTCATCGTGCAGCATGCCCTTCAGAGGGTATTGGGAAAAGGACATAGGTCAATGCAACAGAAACCAGGCTGTCAGTCAGTGCTCATGGGTCAGCAGGTCTGCTAATTCCCACAGCACCTGAACACTCGCCGACTTTCTTTGGCTAATTATTCACTTAGCATAACTAGCGTGCCTTAATTTTGCGCTCCGTGCCGATTTAGGGGTCACGAAAGCCTCAACGGCGTACACCTCAGGGCCCTGCTTAAAAATTGGATTGTGCCCAACGCTACGGCTTTCGTCAGCCGAGGAACGCGAGATATCTCGGGCTGCGGCGGATGGTCACTTTTTATAACCTTTAGCCCTTTAAAAAATATTAATGATGGCAAATAATATCCACTGCACTCTGTACAAATGATAAACACACAACGCTGTGGTGCCAGAGTGAACCAGGCGTTAATGAGAAATGGACAGGAGCCCTAGCCTAGCTGCCCCGGTGCAGCGAGGCCTGGCGTCACTAATGAATCTGTTATAATGTATTCTGCGTGCGTAAACCCCCTTGCTCCCTGGCTGCCGTACAGACCTAAACCAGTCAGCTCCGTTCAGACACAATCTCTCCCTTTCTTTCTCCCCTCTCCATCACTGTGCTGTTAATAATGCACCCACAACCGTTCTGCCTAATGTCATGTCAAAAAAAAGCAAGTCGTTTAGCCATGGCTAAGCAAACAAGAATGTGTCTTGTCAGGGTTTAACTGGGAGGTTCACAGTTATAGGTACAATAAAAGATATAGAGAAAAAAAGAGAGATAGTGCAGGAAGGAGAGAAATGAGGAAGAATTGAGTGGCAGAAAACAGAGCGAGGGAATTCGACATCAGGCTTAACAAGGATCTACAGCAAGCAGTCGTGGGTTTAAGAACGAGAGCAAGTCAGTGTTGCAGTTGTGGGTTAAGGAACTAAAGCAAGTTAATAGTCGAAAAATCACCCACTGACCACTACTGGGACACTGGGTGGGTACTTCATAAGAAAAGTTTCTAATAAACTAATAAACTAAACATTTATTGAAAGACCTTTTACTTTTAGTTAACATCACTGAAGGAATATCCTAGGATTATTGGCTACTTAAACTAGCCTTTTAGCTCGCTCTGATTAGCCGGGTTGCGCTGATTAGTTGGATCAGATAACTAACAGCTTAACCAAATATATGAAGAACTTCATTTGTTCAAAATTTGTTCTTTGTATTGATGTTTCTTGGATGTGTAAAGAACTCTCAACAGCATTTATAACATACTGTGGTTTTCCATGCCAATACTGCAGTGCCCTTGAAGGTGAAACATTAAGCTGCAGTGAAGTGTAGTTTCTTGGACACAAAAACTGCATGTTTTCTAAACTGCAATACTGAAACTGCAGTATAACTTCATATGTCTATAACACACTTCCCTGGAACTGCATTATACATATTACAGTATTGCACTTAATTTAACAAATAAAAAGGGATCATACGCGATAAAAAAAATAGATGTATAGTTATTTGAGTTGCAGTTTGTGACTTTCCACCTAAATGAAAATTAAGCATGTTACAGTTAAAACCCTTCGTCTTAGTAGAACAATCTCAGTCAGAGCTGCGTGCCACCAACACAGCAGAGTGTAGCTTCACTGATTTTTTCCAGTGCTCTCTGTATAGAGATTAGTTATTGTCTCACTTTGGGTTGAGCACCAACACTCATGTATTGTTTACATCTGTTGACTGGTTTAATCAGAAATGAGGACCGTCAGGTGCATGCTTGGGTGCCGTCTCACCACTGTGTGGCTCTTGGATACAGGGCCTTATTCATTAAGGATTGCGTCTTGCTCTGCTGCTTTGGAGCTCATTCTAGAGTTGTTTTTGTGCACTGGCTCCCTGGGTATTTAACTGCATCTTTTGGGTTCTAAAATGCTGTAGGCCATCGTTGCCTAGCACAACTGTTAAAGCCCATCGGCCATCACCCCCAACCCTGAAAAACAACCAAATGGCTTTTTAATACCCACAGAATACATAATTAAGTGCATCTATCAAGCCTGAAAGTCGAAAGTCGTTTCCTAGGGAGGTTGAAGAGGGCTGATCAAGCAGCCTTAAACTTTGATTCATTAAGCTAAAGTGCTCGGGCCCCTTGGTTAGCGTTCGCGCTAGCCTCTAGCAATGAAAAACCCTGCTGCCGCATCCATCCAGTCCCGCGAAATCCACAATGACCGAAATGCACGTACCCAGTTTTTTAATTAACACCAGGCCACAGAGACCCGTTAGATAATAGCTTCCATCAACTTTGCAGGCCCTGTGATTTTTCGTGATATGAGCTGGAGTATCTCATTGTGGGGGATTTTTGGGCTAATTATGCATCATCGATACTGAACGGCATGACTTTGTTGCTTTAAGTCTATTGAGATGATTAATTTGGAGGCTGCCCGATCTGTCAGAGGTGAGGCAAAAAAGCAGAAAAAAGCAACTAATTAAACCAGCTGCTACTGTGGCGAATATTACAGGGATCAATGCAAAGCCAAAGGAGTGTTAATTGAATTCATGCTAATGTTACTGATTGTAAACATAAACTAGGGATGAACACACATGAACCTACCCAGTTCATCTTTACTCTTGCATATCAGAAACTCCCACCTTGCCGGTTTACAGAGACAGCAGCTCAGAGAGTGCACAGTATGTCTGCGTCACCCCCTAGCGCTACATCAATGTTTAGTTTTTGATGACAGAGCCACTCTTGACCGATAACGTAAGTGACCAGTAAGTGGAAGTACAGAATAGGAGTTTCTGGAATTACATAATTGAAGTATGAACTGAATATATAATTGAAGTAGTGGGTCTCAAAGGCTAGGAAGGAGAGAGCTGGCACTGTGTCTATGAATGCTCCTGGATGTTCACTCTGTAGTCTGTACCAACGTGTGAAAGATTCTGGCTATAAGCACTGCTAATGAAATTAGTATAGTGTAGAGGAAGCTGTAAAGCAGGAGTCACCAACCTTTTTGAAACTGAGAGCTTCTTCATGGGTACTGAGCCATACGAAGGGCTACCAGTTTGATACACTAGAACAGAGTTAACCTAAACTTATCAAACTTCATGTATAATAAACATGTTTCGAATGCTTTTTTTTAGATACTGTCATTTTTAAATCTATATAAATGCAAATGTGATTAAAGAAGAATAGCAACAGGATAAAATTTAATGTTGGATGCTGCTCACTGGTGAGTTGTGCTCTTTATAGAACAGGTCGGTGGGCTACTCTTGTGGTCCTTGGGGGCACCCTGGTGCCCACGGGCACCATGTTGGTGACCCCTGCTGTAAACCTTCCTGAATGTCCAGGTTAACAACAGAGCTGGTAGGTACAGGTAAAGATCCATGAAAGAAACCAAAGGAAAGAAATAGAACACAAGTCAAGTTTTTGGCCAAAATTAGAAACAATGAGCACACCACAGCAGTGCATGACAGAGAAAAGACAACGTGGTACAAATGTGCTGAATTAGGGCTGAACGTTTTGGGGAAAATATCTATGCATTTGGGTTTTTTTTTTTACCAGTACTTCAATTGTAATTTAATGTAATCTAATACATGTAAAAGTCCTCCTAGCAACAAAACTGACAGCTAGTGGCCTGGCGGTTTGGGAGTTGCCCCTGCGATGTAGGTTTGAATCCAAGGACTTCTAGTGGCACCACTGAGGTACCCTTGAGCAAGGTTCTGTCCCCCTGGGTGCTGCATCACTGGGTGCCCACTGCTCCATTTGGTGAATGGTTTAAATGCAGAGAAACACTTTCATACTGTTCACACTCTGGGCTGTGCTGTGATGTGTTCACGCATGACTATAAGGGCGACTTTACTTTGCTACATGCAGGTGGTTTGAATGACAAGGGGTCAGAGCTGGGATAACACAGAGATTAGGGCAGAAAGTGAAGATGGCGGAGCCTGACTGGGTAAATAGTAATATAAACGTATGTCTTGCATCACCATGTTCCCTTGATTTATGTCTAATTACACTTGGTAACTAGGTACCTTCACTACACTGGGTGGATGAAGGCTAATATTCACTTTCTCTGAGTCATGCGAATCCCCACCAGATGTCAAACTGCTGTCAAGAGCTCGACACACTTTGAGGAGAACACTAATGGCCAATTTTCTTATGTTAGCTAAGGCCTGCATTGGCTGGCATTATGCAGAGAGAGGGAAGGCCATTCTGCCCACCCAGAGAGAGACAGCGAGATTAATTATGCTCACTTGGACTCCCAGTCAAGGATGGCTGTTTGACTGCCAAGGAACAAAGTGGTGGCCAGCGCTTAGATCCTTGCACCATATATCATCATACTCAAGGCATACATGCCATCAACGTAATAAAAGTCTGAGAGCAACTATGGAAGGTTAGTCTACCTGGTTGTCAGAAACGAAATCTTTTTTCAGTATTCCTTAAAGAATACTAGTCTCTTTCCAGGAGGACATAATGAACGCTTAAGGCACATACAATCAGACGACTTTTTCAAAGCACTGCCCTCAGCAAAGGCTCACTTTCTGCTTTGAGACAGAAACACCTCTCATCTCCCTTTTACTCTCGCAATGCTAATGTGGCCCTCTTCTCCACATGGATCACCTACTTGTCACCCCCCCCCACACACGCACACACAAACAACACAAAACCAAGACAAAAAATAGGACATATACTTTCCTTTCTTCCTTTTTTTAATAAAGAGGGACACGTGAGTCGATAACATTTGTAGGTGCAGTTGCCATGATGATCATACCAATTGGCTCCTGGGTGGGTAAGATGCACAGTGAAATTACACAGAAGGTTCAGGACCATCAATAGAGACTTTGAGCTTGAACAACTGTAGGGATGCTAAAGCAAACGGAAATGCTTGTTAGCGTTGTAGCTCAAAAAAAAAAAAAAAAAAAAAAAAAAAACCCAAGAAGGTCTTTTTTTTAAAACCTCCTCCCAAAAGTGGCTTCCTGGAAATATTTTATATTTTCTAACATATCCTGGTCATGGTCTGTGTGTGTTTGTAGCGAGTAAGCACATTCTCGGCTTTTCAGTCATACCAGTCAACCAGTCATTAAAAGAAACCTTCACTGTTTAAGACAGAGATGAGCGACACACATAATAATCAGACTCTTTTCACAGCAAATGTTGTGAAGCTTTGAGAGCTCAACAACAGCCAAAGCCAGTTTTGCTCTATTAAGGAGGATGATGACTGACCAGGGAAAAGCCATCCCTGATGTTGATTGGTCAGCCGAGACATATGGCGCATTTTTTTGGCACTAAAAATAAAAAGCACCCTTGGCGAAAGCTGGAGAGCTCTCTTCAGTCACGACATAATGTTTTCAGTTTTGATGTGTTTTAATTTGCACAGGTTTTCCAAGGGTAGCTGAGGCCAACCATGCACCTGTCAATGTTTAAAGTCCCTAACGTCAGGCCGCAGAGCTCTGTTCCATTCTTCCCGACACCCCTCCCTATTTGTCGGGGCGGATTGTGGAAGCTGTGGCCACGGCAATCGATCTGTGGGTGAGCAGACTGGACTGGAGATGGAGCGGCAGCGCTAGCACGCTAAAGCAGAGCCGTTAGCCCCCTGCCTCTCTGCACGACTCCCTGTGGCACCGCTGAGTGCTGGGCTTAATCATCATCTGTCTGCTCCTCAGACCCCTCTCTCTCTCTCTCTCTTTCTCTCTCTCTCTCTCTCTCTCTCTCTCTCTACCTCTCTCTCTCATACACACACACACACTTTCTGCAATACCATCCTCTTTCCAGTCGCATTCAACTGCCTCCTCTTCCTAATCCATCTCAACAATAAGCTTGAAAGTCTGTTTTTCCCTTCCTTCTCTCTATCTGCACGATTTCACTCTTGCACTTTCTTTCATTTTTTTTTTTTCTTTCTTCTCCTGAAATACACACACACAAACACACAGAGCACACAACGTACACACAGGCAAAATCTCTTTCCACATGTTCCGCCGTATCCCTCCTACCGATTCCAATACATATAATTTCAAACCTATCTCTTCCTACAACTGAGTGCCCTCTCTAACTCCAGGAGACAGAAAGGGAGATAGAGAGACAGAGAGAGTCAGAGACAGTACTTGTACCTGTACTTATTTTGCTTTTCAGGACAAAAATATACTAACTTTGTAGAAGAAACACAAAAACAGGGAGAACTGACCAGCGAAATGGACCTGACTTATAAACACAAACACTTATTTTTGCTTAGCAAAGGTTACGTTTAGGATAAGATTTATGATTAGACTTAGAAAATAGACGTAATTGTACATAATTATAATCTGGGAATACGTACAGATATATGCAATTTTTGTGGTATGTGGTGCCGCTTCACATCTTAAAGAGCGAGGAGGATATTATGCGATCATTACCATGTTAATGGTTTATTAATTACAATGTTAATTAACTTTAGCAGCCTAGTATTCGCACACAAGTAGCAAATGAAGAAAGAAAAAAAACAGTATAAATCGTGAGGCTGTCCAGTGGCTTTGTTATGCGGTGGGAAGCTTTTTACTGCCATGACTCCATTTGTACCCTTAGAGGGAAGGGCCACTGCAAATACAGTTTTATTCTTATTGATCACCTTCATCTCATGATGAAACATTTTTATGTGGACTCTTGTCAGGATAACAATGCCACCATTCACAGGGTCCAGTGGGAATGATGGTTCACTGAATGATTTTGTGAACATGGAAATGATTTAAATCATAGGATATTACTTTCACAGTCAACTGATCTCAAGCCAAACGAACACCTAAGGAAAATTCTGGAACATTTTGGACCTCATCAAACTAGACTGCATTTCCATGAGAAAATGTGAAGTGGGATTGTGTGGTTGCTATAACACCAGTGTCAAATCTGTTCACAGTGTGGAGTCGAACCAACACCTGTTCTGGTTCTCTTCATTCGGTGCTTCCATTCTACCACACAATGACACAGGAGGCATTAACTCGCTGGCTCTTACCAAGCCATTTATGGTTAAGAACACGTAGTTGTATTCATGGAACGATATAAATAGTTCAAAAACTATAGGAGGAAAAGAGGTACCAAATTCCAGCGCTAAAAAGAATAATGAAAAATCACATTAATCCAAGGAAACATCTTTTGGTATAATGGTACAGTTCCAGAGACTTTAAAGCAAAGTAGGATTAAAGGCAAAATGCATTGAATCAGTTATGCAAGCTCGTAGTGGCCCATTACTTTATCAAGGCATCCTTGTGTTGTTTATTTCCCTTAATTTGTCACTCATCTAAATATATAATACATATGGAGCATATTATTATCATGTATTTGTATTTAAAGTACATGTGGGCTACAGGAGACTTACATATGTCAATATAATACATTAGT
>JBBIGA010000132.1:12675589-12687975 GCA_037576975.1 Alestes dentex | reverse complement strand
TGCTGTTTGTGTGTCTAGAGTGAAGGATCTCCACACATGTGATGTGTGTCTGTCACCTCTGCTGCCGTGTCTCTCGTGTTGTGGTTTTGTGTTTAGATACCCCTCGCACTAACGGTACTGCCCTTTTTATGAAGGGACAATAATAACTAGTTAAGTCACGGAATGCGTGTCAGCGTCAGCCAATCAGAGGCAGACATTGCATTATGTACACAAGCGTGTGCACAGAGAGAGGAAAAAAACACACGGCTAGTCAACTTCTCTCAGGGGGCGCTGACTTGTGCCTCTGAACACAAGTCAAAGATGTCAACTTTTCTGTTAATGCCCTAGTGTATACATACATTGCATGGTATGGGTCTAAACTCGTTAAATTAATGAAGATTTTGTAGTAACTTACCATGCTGTTGAGTCTCCTACAGGGGTTTGCACTGGTGCTCTGAAATCATTCCAATTTAAAGTAAACTTCTCGCTAACTATAGGTCCATCCATCCATTATCTAAAGCACTTATCCCTAACCAGGGTTACATGGGGAGGTGGTGGTGCTGGAGCCTGTCCCAGCAGTCATAGGCTAAAAGGTAGAAAAACACCCTGGACGAGTCCTTACTGTGAATGATTATTGTCAAACAGTTTCTCCACTTCTGGCATGATCTTTATTTAAATGACATGACCTGCTCCACCACACAGCATGGAATAACATAGATCCAACAAATCAATAATGAAATTCACAGCCAACTATTTTTAAAACCGAACTATAGAAGTTTTATTGATTCCGTGTAGCAGCTCTGCATCACTGATGTATTCTGAACACAGCCTCAATACAACAAGACCGGCTGGTTAAATGGTTGTATATAAGTGATTCTTCCCCCTCTTTATCTCTCTCTCTCTCGCCCCCTCTCTTACTTTCTATATTCACATATACCTTCTATCCCCACCCCCTACTTAGCCAGTGGTCAGACAGTGAACAGAGATGGAAGCTCTTTCATGGAAAGTGCTTTTAATTGGTACACAATTCTTGCTTCAGCCTGGTTTTCTTTAGCTTGTCCATTGCAGTTCAGCTGTAGCACATGTTCACTTGCAATCACTGCAGTATACTGAGGCAGTTCAGTATGGAGTAGGGCTACAAGACGATTACGACTGCGTTAACACGTATTTTAATCCTGCAATGCATTAAAACCAATTTTCTCCGGGATCAATAAAGCTCTCTGATTTTGATTCTTAATGGTACGGTCGACTGACCTACTTTATTTTTCATCTTTGGGTTCATTTGGACGGTCTTGACTGACCTAAATGCCTAAACAACATCATCTGGAATTGTAATTTATACAAGAGTCTAATTTGGGAGGCTGGTTACAGGTTCGGCAGTGACAAGTAACTAGCATCATGACCCATACACATCACTTTAGAGATGCTGACACCCACCAACCAGTCTACTATATTGTACAGAAGGTTATTTTTTTCCACATAGAGGAATTTGTTTACTTTACCAAGGTCAACATTACTTACACTCTCTAGCTGGGTTAATAGTAACCCATGCTAAAAACTATTACTGTGTTTATATACTGGCCTTGCAATGATATGACATATAGTAAAAAAAAAAAACAACATTGCTATGTGACTGGTGATGGCATGGAGCCATGTAAACCTTACCATGATGATATTTTCCCCAAGAGATTGGGGATGATGAAAGGAGAGCTTATTTAAGGTGGAAAAAGACACTGGGTTTATCCTATAGACCAATTAGATTTTACACTGTTTTCATCATTTTTATTAAATTATCAGAGTTTGGCTTCTAAATGAGAGAGCCCAGACACTCTCAGGTCTTACTTTTTGCTCTGTTCGTCACAGCCTGAGTGATATTCGCAGACTGCAGGTGGAGGGACGGGAGTGGGCATACTGATGGGCGTACTGGTTTATGAAATGCTGTGCATAGTACATTGTGTTTGTGTGTTTAACTGGGTGAGAGATGGTATTGCAGTGTATCTGTCAAATTAAGCAAAAATAATATTTGTATTCTGTACAGTGCAATTACTTTGATTACCAGAGAAGTATATCAAAGTAAAGAAAAAGAAAACGGATTTAATTGCTGTTGCTCATGTTTTTAACAGTAGAAATGATACCAAGCGTAACAGTAAGTTTCTAAAGTTTGGTAGCTATGCCTGTAAGTGTTACTGCCCCTGGAGATTGAACCCTATGCTACATTGGAGCGACCTGCAGGCTGCCATAGGCACTAAACAATTGCAGCCACAAACTGAGAGCCTTCAGAGGGTTGGCTGCAGTAGAATTGTGAGATGGAGGGAAGGGGGTAATAAGGTAGTTCCAGGACGCTATAAAGCATACACTTTACTACTGGTTGAGGGGGGAAGAGACAGGAAAGAGGGAAAATCACGTAGCTAGTTTAATCTCTCTCGTGAAGTGAAAGTTCACCCTCACACCACACTCTCAGTAAGCTAACGGATATACTGATAGATGTTAATAACAGCATAATAATAAATATGTCCACTATATTTACTGTCGTATGCAAAATGTTATTTACTGAATTTAAAATATTGTAAAAAAAAAAAAAAACTTCTAAAATATGCATAATCAAAAGTTTGCCCTTCAATCAATCCACTACCGTTACTTTTTAGTAATGTCTCAGACCTTATTTAATCCAAGTCAGGTGTTAAACAATTCCAGAGCATATTAAATTCTATGAACCGTCAAGCCTCTCAGGGTCTTGTGTTTACACTCAACAAGCGTGGGCTCATCTAATCAGCGAACTGACTATCGAAAGGTAATTGACTCTTGCAAAGCAGGAGAAGACTATAAAAGTGAAAAAACAAAAGAAATTAAGGAAATCAAGACAAGACAAGGTGCTGTGTGGATAAAACAGGAGATGTTGTGGGGACAGAGGGAAGAAAGAGTTCTACTAAATATTAAGAAATCATCAAAGCGAATGTCTCACAGTCAGTTTAGAGACCGAAGAACTAAAAAGGCTGGACATAACAACAATTATCCAGAGCACATCAATATCAATGTTGAGCTACTTCAAAAGATAAAGGATGTTTTAATTTTGATTGTTATTCAAATCTGTGAGTGCAACATGATGATCTTTCTTTTTTTACTGAAGGAATTCTGGAAGAAAAAGTTAGAAAAAAAAAACACAACAAAAAACCTAAATCATCCAGAATCAGTTTAGAAGGCAGTGATTCCTCTCCATCAAAGGGTCTCACTAATTACTGACAGAAAGGGTACAAAAACATAGCCACCTGCCTTCTATTCATTTTATGCTTAATTTTCAGCAATTACATAATAACTGCACTAATATTTGCACACACATAAGCGTGACAGATCTTAGATCTTTACCTGGGTGCAGCCTATGTTCTGCGCTCGAGAACGCTCCACCACCTCATTGGCCATATTTATGACGCTGCAGTTCAATATGCCCCTGTCCCTGAGATTAAAACATATTAAAGCAAGGTTTATGTGACGATAAGGCTAAAATAAAACAGACCTGCTCTTGGGGTTATCGCCACAAACGACAAAAACAGGGGAGAAAACGAGGAGTCATAGCCTTGTAAATGTGGAGACGAGATAGCAGAACTGTTCCAGCAGGAATTCAGAGTTTTATCTCTGCATATTTCGCAATGCGCAAGAGCAGGAAGGCTCGGGCTCGGTATTTTGGCATTCTAACCACGGCTGCTGTCCACATGGTGCAAAAAAGGTCAGACAGAAGGACGTCATAGAAATTGTCTTTCTTCTGGTGAGCTTGTGGATGAGCCGGCAAGAGAAAAAGGGTCTATCCACGGTAGCATCAGACGTTTCATTTAGTGCCTGTCAGTCAGCGCTGCGCTTCAAAACATCTCAGCAATTGCACGCATTATGTCTCGGAATGACAAGTCATCCAGGTGTGTGAAGACTCAAAGGAGGCAAGAAATGAGGACTCACTCTGGGCTATCTTAGCCAGATGAAGGCGGTTGACCCAGGAGATCTTGCTGAGAGGGCTTGGAGTGTTAAACACCACCATGAAGCTGACTGGACGCCCGGACCTGTACCAAAACAAACACCAGCAGGTTATGAGTTTCCAGATTAGAAGCTACACTTCCTTTGTACCTACACTCATTTTACAAGAAACACAATCATAGTTTGTAGGGCAATTACTGCGTTGCATAATTTACCAGCACCCCTTTCCATTGAGCCAGGAGCGGCAAAATGTTCCATTCAGAACGGGAGCGGCAAAAATGGTCAACCTTACTGATACAGTCAAACAACCCCATATTTGGAAACTCCCCTGGTTTGTGTTGACTCTCGAGGTGTTAGACGTCATGCTGAGCTTGGTTTGGTGTTCCTATGCCTCATAGAACCAAAGTTCCTGCCATTTAAAAATGTAATAATAATAACCACATACAGGGTGTTAAAAATGAGGTCACACACAATTGCCCATACGGAACAAAAAGGTCTTAGAAACACACAAAAGAAATAAAAGATCTTTGAATCTAGGAGAACTTTCAGGGTAGTCTCCGCCCACAAATGGGTGGGGAAAACCCACAGAGACGGGGGCTAGTGAAAAGCGGCCGAGTGAAAAAACAGCAAATGGTGAGCGTGTAGGAGAGCAAACAACGGTTTTAGGCTGTTCTACATTGTTTATATTTGTTGAAATCAGATTTTAATAATACACTCCGAGTTCTAAGGGATAATAATTGAAAAGGACCACCTTAGGTCCCTACTGACAGGGTAGGTAAGTGTGTGGGAGTGGAATAAGTGTATCTGTCAGCACCCACCGCCCATGCATATTCAGCCAGCAGTGGTCCTGTGGTGAGAAACTGACCACAGATGGAGGGCTAGAGGACACACAGTGTCCAACAAAGGTGGGCTATAGTCAGGGAAGGATCTTGCCAATAAAGTGGCAAGTAAGTGTATAACAAATGGCAAGAGCAACGCCCTGGTCTAGGACTGTAGCTGTAGAAAAGACCAGCCAATAGCTTGAAGTCCTGCGCTTACTTAACAAAGAGAGGGGCATCTTCAATCAGTGTCAGAAGGGTACGGTCCCGCCTGGCTGCACAGGGGCTTCCAAGTCTCTGTCTATTCCTGCCAGGGACCTTTGCGACAGTAATTAAAGATTTCGCTCTCACTAATCTTGATCTCAAGGCTCCACATAAATCTGGGACACGAACCTGGTCTGTGCTTACCCACCTCAGACTTTATCATTAACATAAAACAATCATTATCAGTAAGTGAATCATGAAAACAGTGCCAAGGGCCTTTTTTCCCTGAGCTGGTTATTTCACAGGATTCTAAAGACACCCTGCTGGAAGTGGGTGATGCATTACACTTGCTGTGTGTAATCATGTTTTCTGGCAACACACTGTGCTACGATGTAAAGAACAATGCATCGAGCTGACTGTGGCTTACTTCTGGCAACAAGAATAGTGTGAAAGGGAATTTCCATCAATTTCTCTAAATTTCTGCATAATTAAATCATTACGATGTAAACAAAATCATTCAAAGTGCGCAGTCCTAAGGAAACAGCACAGCGGTGGTGAAAGGAACCAGGCGTCCAAAGTATTTAGTGCTTTCTAGCAGAAAGCTGCATTTAATGCTCTCTAGCAGAAAGCTGTCACATGAAATGCTTATGAACTCGCTTGAAAGTATTGTTTTATGACACTTTTGCACAAGAAGTGGCACGGCAGAAATGTACATTTTTCCTGATGTAGGGCAAAGTAACATACAATGAATATGTCTCCTTTTCTGGATTTACCACAATTTTACCACCATTTCTAACATTATATGTACTCAGAAGATATGTGTAAGAACACCAGTCATTTTGGATGGTAAATAAAAAGGATATATTAGTGCTGTTGACATTGCATCCCCTGGTTCCTATTACCAGCACTGTAGGGAAAGTCACTGTATTTTATTCTATTTGCTGGAAATGATACACCACAGATTTGAGTCAATCCAATGCTTGTCAGTGGTGTAGTACCCATTTTTTACACTTGGCTTGAATCCTATGTATTTGGAGACCAGTGCCCGTAGTGGACAATACCCAGTTTCTAATTACTTGTGTGCAGTGTCTGGACGTCTTTTTGACACTGCAGGATTTGAAATCCAAAATAAACAAGTGAGCAAAGAAACAAAGGAGAGTGCCGGGCCTCTCATCGTCTGACCAGCTGACACATCAGTGACTTCCATCTGTTCTTGGAGCAAGTCCTACTTTTGGGTTGGATCTCAGTAAAACGAGAAGACAACTGATTCAGTTTCTGAAGAACTCCCCACAGTCTTGGCACTTGCACAAGTTCTTACTTTATATCTGATAACATCCTGCCTGATCCCGCCGCAATGTCAGGCAAACTCACTAGCCAAAGCAAGCGAATCCGACCGAAATACCGTTGGGATTATTTTCTCGAGAAAAGTTCTAAAACTTCTAAACTCAAAGTCAAAAACACTTTGATCATCGTCGCTACAAAGTAAACATAACCCTTCACCAGCTCTGGCATGACTGGAATTGTCTCCCATTCATATAACTTCAGGCAAAATCGGCCACATATTTGTGCCCATAATTCCACAACACTATTAAACCCTATTGTATCCTACTGTACGGTAATAAGCCTCATTGTGCTCTCCTTTGCTCTCCTTCTTTCTGTACCAGTGTTTTGCATTCAATTTGTATTCATAACCAGAAATCACTGATAGTTCTCAGCTTTGTGCTCTGTGTGTCATTCCTTCCTTTTTGCATTTGTGCACTTTGGCTGCGTTCCTTAATTCCATCACGCTTTGATCATGTAACAAACACAACAACTCTAAAACTCTCCTAAACAACTGAGTATTCAAACTCCTTCAGTTAAATCATTAGCATAATTCATTTTTCAATCTTAAATGGACTGAGGCTACTTGTTTTTCTCTATTTACCATAATGCTTTATGCAACACCGCCTACATAAGTCACTAGCAGCATGTTTTTTATTGAACCATGTTCAACATGATCATATGTAGGAACCAACCCACACACTTCCACTCACTGATCACGTTATTAGAAACCCCTGCCTTGTAGAACACGTCCACTCACTGGCCACTTTATTGGAAACACCAGCCTTATGGGTTTACAACACAGGAGTACAATTACAGTCCATAGCCGTGAAAAAGCCGTGAACACCAATTCTGCCTTTATGATCAGCTTCTGACCACAAGATCGCTGTTGTCCAGATTTTATTTGGGTGGCGAATCATTCTCTGAAACATGGCAGAGGTTATGGTAGTGTGTGCGGTGTTGGCACAGTGTGTTAGGCACAGAGATAACCACTGAAAAAAGGATGGTCTCTAATGTATAACTGTAAAGCGGCCATTTGTGGCACGAGTGAACTCGTCTCTGTATTTAACCCATTCACCAAGTGAAGCAGCCAGGAACACAGCGCCCGGGGAGCAATGTGTGGGCACAGCACCTTGCTCAAGGGTACCTCAGTGGTGCCACTGGCAGTCCTGGGATGTGAACCTACGGCCCTTTGATCACAGGGGCAACTCCCTAACCACCAGGCCACCAGCTGCCCCTACACCAGCAAGGTGTAGGTATAAGATGGTGGGTTCTAAAAAAGTGGCCAGTGAGTGACATTTTTTTCAGTACAATCCATTTTTGCTGCCTGGTCGAACAGCGTTGCCCTCTGTCCTGCATTCACCTAACAAGGTCCATCTCTCAGTCAAGCACATGTTCAGCACTTGTAAAAACACTTTGTCTCCATATCCACCATTGTGCGTTCTAAAGAGGCTCCCTGAGCATTGACTCAGGGAGACGCGAGGCAATTCACATTCAGTCATCATTAGAAGGTAATTGACTGGAGAACGGTGTGCAGCCTGCATCAGCTACTGTCATAGCAGCCGCTTTGGCATGCTTTGTATTCACACGCAGCCCTGGGGAAAGAGAGAGAGGGATACAAATAGGCAGAGAGAGAGTGTGACAGAGTACAGACTCAGTGAGCAAGGCCTGGCCACTGAAACTGGCCGCTATAGACTGACCTTCCTGCCCAGAGAGGCCCCGCTGTGCTCTCCCTCTGACCTCAAAGTGGAGAGAGAGTTGATCAGAGTGCCCCATGTATAATGCAAATGACATATCCATGCATTCTTTCTAAGCAGCCTTTGTAACTTTTGCGACTGTAACGTTTGCCACATTTCTAGATTTTTCCACAGGTCTTTCCTCGCAGTTGCTGTCCAACATCACGCAGTTGACCACACACACAAGCAAACACATACACCCACACACCAACTAATATTGGAAATGGTTCTTTCATGTACAATATTTCTCCTTCAACATGTGCAATGTCTCTGGTGCAATTTTATTGTGTGTCATTCAATATCTTCTGCTACTAGATGATACTGATACACAAACACACACACACACACAGACACACACACACACACACACACACACACACACAACCATAGTGTATAGTGTACAGTTTTTTTTTTATTATATTGCTATATTGTATAGTATTATAGGTTATGCGGCATCTACTTTCTTCGCTTGAATGGTCCACTTTGCTGCAGTAACATGCAAATTTCCAACCCATCTCTTATCTTATTAACTTTTAATTGATCTTACAATGGCACAATACTTCTGCCTGTAAAGCACTGCTGAACTGAGAAAGAGAGAGAGAGAGACAGAGCAGGACGCCTAGAGCAGCCCTCCGTGTGCCCTCAGAAAAGGTGGGAGTTCAGACTGAAGTGCAAGTTCAAACTGTTCCAGCCCTCCTGCTGCTGCTGTTTGCTCACATCACCGACAAACACTTTCTCCAAACTCAGCAGAAAGAAAAAAGAACGAAAGAAAGAAAACAATGCACAAGAAAATAATCCAAACTAAATCTGATGCTGTGGATAATGCAAGCCACCTGCACCACTCCAACAGAACTCAGCTTGGGATATTAAAGCCAAATGATTGAAAGGCTGGTCATGTGTATGTGTGTGTATGTATGTGTGTGTATGTATGTGTATATGTGCAGCCTAGGGGTGTACAAATATTGTCAATCATGATTGTAAATGAAAAAGTCCAATCACATTTCACTACAATTTGATTAATTCAGTATGATGGAGTCGCAGGAGGAATGCAATAGTGGAACACAAACAAAATAACAAGACTAAGCTCTTTTTTGTGCCCTTACATTTGAAAATAGCCCGAGGATGTTTTTGTCTGTTAAACTGTGCCATATATTCCACGTGGGCGTCTCAGAATCCAGATTTGGCTTAGTACAGCAAACGGACCAAACCACGCTGCTTTGGATGGCAAAAATTACAAAACTAACACTGTGTTTTGAATGTGTATTTTGAAGTTTCACCAGGCTAGAATGGCATTAGCCACTACAATGTAAGATTTGAAGCTTTTTGAATGCTGGAATGTTACATGGACTCTCATGCTCTCCCTCAGAGGAAAATGTGAATGAAGAAAACGTGAGGAAAGTTGAAACACACAATATGTGTTGTAGAATCCGGGTCTTGTAATGCAGAGGTCTAAGACTTGTTTGTCTCAGTCAAGACAAAACCAAGACACTGACACTTCTAAAGCCCAGCCAACGTAATCTGTGAGAAGTTTCTTTTGGATCAGTACAAGCACAGTTGACTACTGCGTTTATTGGGCTTCCTAAGAAAACAATACAACCTTTACAGTGGTGTAGTCCTAAAAGTGGATATACTAGAAATATGTGCCAGCCCAGGCACCAAAATGATGCTTAAACATTCATTCATACATTCACCCACACACATATGGACAAATGTATACATACACAGGTTTGCATCGCTGTCTGTGGTCAGAGGAAAATATAACCCACCACTTCTCTGTGGCCCCTTTCATTTTTTCTAATCCGTTTCTGGATGGAGCCAGCATAAAAAGGGGGCGTTCGCCCTGCAATCAGAAAGTCATGGGTTTGAAGAACAAGACTGCTAGAGGCACCACTGAGGTACCCTTGAGCAAGGTACCGTCCCCACACACACTGCTCCCCGGGCGCCGTGTTCCTGGCTGCCCACTGCTTCACCAGGTGAATGGGTTAAATACAGAGGAGGAATTTTGTGCTGTTCACACTGCGCTGTGGTGTGTTCATGTATGACAAACTGTCACTTTACAATGTACGCAAAGGTTAGCAGAATGTTTAAGAAAGAGGGTCTGTGACATATTTTGGCTAACACCCTTCCAAAGGTGTGTCAGGTAAAGGACAGTACAACAGTGGCCCACAAAAAAGAAGAACAAGTCCCTTACAGCTACACCAGAGCAAACGCTAGGAAGTTGGTTCAGCTAGCTCAAACATTTACCATGGAAGACCACCATCCCCTGCCAAGGTCTCTACAACCATCACAACAGCAGCGGAGCTATTTACAGAAGCAGTGGATAAGAGGACACAAGAGAAGAGGACAGTGAGAGCAGCCCCTCTTTGTACAGATTGGACTCAGCATGCTGGGCTTCAACTGATGAACAGATGCTAGCTGGAATTTGGGTCTGGAATCGTGTCAGAACAAAGATGTAAATGTGGCACCACAGAAAATCAAACAGCAGAGGAGAAACTCCTCAAAAGAATGAAGTATTAAGGGAATTGCCGCTGTATCTGAAGGTACAGTGTTTAGTTTTGCTTGTAAGTGGTTTGGGGGCAGTGAGTCTGTACAGTTGGTTGAAAGGACTGGAAAAATGCATGCACTTGGCTGAGCATGAAATCTCCAAGAGCCATAGAAAGGCAGTGGTTGCATACATTACACGCTCTGCCAATAAATGTTTGATTGATTCTGAACTAAAAAGACTATTTGCCATGGCAAAGCGAGGGACACCTTTCTGTGGACACGGCCATTCAAATGTAGATGAGGGCGCCCAAATCCAGGCCTGGAGGGTTGGTGTCCAGCACGGTTTGGTGATTTCCTTGCTCAAACACACCTGGTCAACTCACCTGTAAATGCCGGGTTTAGTGAGTGTGTGTGAGGAAACTGTGCTGGACACTGGACCTACGAGAAATGTAGCATATATTTGAAAGTTATTTTCTTGTTTCTTGTTCTACAAGCTAATAAATCAAAATTGATGTTTTTTTTTTTTTAACCTTGTTAGTTCATGTCTTTGGTCCAAATTTATTGTGTCATATCATTCAGAAGTCAAAATTCTTGCTGTTCAGTAATCTTTGATAGAACTGTAGACACTTTTGTCACCACTACATGGTTTCTGATGTTTGACTGTTTCATTATTTTACTGCTGCATTCTTGTTAACCGCCAAGATCAGCAGCTGCACGCTCTCGTTCACCCACATTTTGCGCTCCACACACTCAAATATGTACAGCACAGGCTCCTGCAAACTGAAATAAACTCCCTCCTGCTGTTGGAGAGCTGGAGAATCAAATGGGAAAAAATCACGTCTGTTACTGTCGCTATTTTCAGTATTAAACATAACGCTGCATCGTGCATAGGACGCACCCTACATACATTTAAATGATGCTATGTGTCATTCTAATATTTGGCAAGAAGGTCATCTTTAAGCACGAATGATGTCATGAGCCAGTTCTACACGAGGGGCAGCTGGTGGCCTGATTGTAAAGGAGTTGCCCGTGCAGGTGGTGCGTTTGAATCCCAAGATCAATATAGTATGTAAAATAAAAAAAAATAAGCCATTTCACTAAAATCACCTGCCTTAAATTGTGTGAACCCCCTTCTGCCACTAAAACAGTCAACATCCCACAGATGCTCATCTGGGGAATATGAAGGACATGTCAACCTTGAACTCTCTGTCATCACCTCATTCCTGAACAATATCTGAAGTAGCACGGCGAACTATCCTGCTGAAAAACAGTTTGCCATTAGGGACTCCCACTGCCATGGGGGTGTGTACTTAGCAACAATGTTTAGATAGATGGTGTGTGTCAATGTAACATCCAAAGTAACATTTATCGCTTCCTACATGCATTAAAAAGCCCTGGGCTCTCATGACCCTGCTGTAGGTTCTCTGGCTGTCCTTCCTTCGACAACCTTGGATAGATAATGACCATTGTAAGCCAGGAACACCCTTGTATCAGTATCAATATATATGCATGCAGAAAAATGCATGAATAATAAAGGATGTTGATAAATAAACCCACACAAATTTTACTCAAATAAAGAGGACACCAGGGAAAAATATTAAATAAAAGAAAAATACAGGACACGATGTATTCACAGTTGTTTGCGTATGTTACCAGTAAAATCACTATATAAACAAACAGAAAAAAATGCAAATAAACATATGAAAAGGAAGGCATTACAAAAATGCAGGTTGGAAAACACAGCTTTGGTTCCTGAAAGATTCGATGGTATTAAATACTGGGCCACACATAAAGACACAAGCCCTGCTGTCTATTTTTGCAAAGGGAACTTATACATATATCATTCATACACACACACACACACATACATATACATACATTATAT
>JBBIGA010000132.1:12610442-12621822 GCA_037576975.1 Alestes dentex | reverse complement strand
ATACATACATACATACATATATATACATATATACATATATATACATACATACGTGTGTGTATATATATGAAGAGAGAGAGAGAGAGAGAGAGAGAGAGAGAGAGAGAGAGAGAGAGAGAGATGTGCCACCTTCCACCTTCGTCTTTGAAAGCAAAGCAAATTCAAATATCCCAATTTTATTATAGCTCCGAATGAACTCTGCATTTCTTAAAAACACACTCAAACACTGCGGCAAATCTAAGGCAGCACAGAAACAGGCTGCTCTAAACCACATCCAATCGCTCTTCCCCTCTGCACGGCTACAAAGCAGCCTGACAGACAAACAATTTCTCACCACTGCAGAGGCACAAAAGCCTGCAAAGACTCAAACAAGTTTTGGCAAGCAGTGCAGTTAATGACTGGAATAGTAATGCCGTCAGCGGGAATCAAAACATTTAACATTTAACGTTCCGCCTTTCCAGCGGATATCAATACCTGAAATGACAATTAGTGACCTTTCTCCCCTGACTCGATCATAAGAGGGTTTTTTTTTAGTGGTGTTATACGTGACTGCGGAGGGGGCTCTGGCTCTATTACCGGATGCTAATCTCTCCTCACTGTGCTGTGGAGGCTCGTGGGGTGCCAATCCAGTCATTCAAAATTTCTTTCGTTTCTTGCAGACATGAAAAATGTGTCTGCTTTTCCTTTCTGTCTGTCTTCAGCCCTACGTGACAGCCATTTTATCCTGAATACCTCAAAATACCGGCAACTTCTCCTCCACATAACTCTTCTGCTTGAAAAAAGAGTAAACTGGGAAACCAACAAAAGACATATGCAACATCCTTTCTATTCTGAAATAAAAGATATACCAGTGTTTTATTCTTATAAGAAAAACTGAGAAAGCATCAGATAATATCCACCTGCACTGGCAGTTTCATTAAATGCAAAGTATCTCATGCAACTGGGCTGACTAACTAACTAGTTACTCCCTCACAGATAGCAGGTTGAAGGTTCTCCACAAGGGGGAGCTAACGTATTTGCACTTAAGCATCTTTAGGGTGAAACAATAGTTATAAATGTATTTATATGATACAAATTAAAAGACATGCAGCAAACTGATGAATGCATTTCCAGTGTGTTTTTTTTTTTGCAAGAACTGACAGTCAAAATGTTATATTTGCAATACAATATAATTTGCAATATATGTAAAATAATAACTGGCATCTCAGTCACCCATATTGTCAAATATTTCAGTCTTAAAACATCTGGAATAAAATCCTTGCATATGCTAATACATGCCTGTTGAAAGAAAGGAAACTGAAATAAACCCAGACGTGTCTGTGGGGGAGACACACTGCATACAACTCACAGGATGGATAATTGGGGGGGGGGGGCAATATAAGTGATATATAATATAATGTAATATAATGTAATAGTTCAGACGCCCATGTATAACCCACACTATATGTTTGCAGGAACAAATTAAGACCTGAAGCCATACTAAACATACACTCCGTAAGCACACTATGGGGGCAGCTGATGGCCTGGTCGTTAAGAAGTTGCCCTTGTGATCAGAAGGTCACGGGTTTGAATCCCAGGACTGCTAGTGGCACCACTGAGGTACCCTTGAGCAAGGTACCATCCCCACACCCTCCTAACCCAGGTGGTGTGTTCCTGGCTGTCAACTGCTTCATTTGATGAATGGGTTAAATGCAGAGAACAGTGTCACGCTCTGTGCTGTGGTATGTTCCAAGTGATGACAAATGGACACTTTACACACCCTTAAACAAAAATGTTATATTGCAGCCATTACACAAAGACAGCAATTGTTTACAGATGTGGGAAACATTCATTGAATTGGGGTAACAAAACTTCAGCTAGATTGTGGAGATGATCACAGATTTTCTTGGACAGTGCAAGACTTCAGAGAACAGTTAAACATATCTATCTCCATCCACGTCCCATCGCACCACCTGCAAAAGTAGGTGGGGTTCTCTATAGGTTGTGTGATGGTCACATGATTTCTACTTGTAGACACAACAACTAGACTGCACTTTCACAAGAAAATGTGAAAAGACAATTCGATGTGTAGTACCAAGCCAGTTATGGTGAAGGACGGCTGAAAACGGATGGAGCGAACCACTACAGCCACAATAATTCACAAGACTATCTCTCCCATATAGACACAACAAACACATCAAAAGTAGCAACAATGCATGAGAATGCAAGTCCGGACAACAGTGTTTGACCAATTAGCGTTCTGAATAACGTTTAGCTCCACCCATATGTTCCAGTGTGGTAAGCCTGGTATCTTGGCACAAAGGTACTCAGGTATGGTTCACTTGGCAATAGAAGTGACAGAAAAACACATGACTGTCAATTTGTAACCATACTATGGTGTACCATACTTTCCAGTGGAAAACTTAGTAGTGCTTCACATCAATCATTCAGACCTACTGAGAGTGGCTCCACTGACAAAACTGTATTAAAAACGTACCAGTGAGCTGTCTTTGATTTAGCTCAAATTTAAAAATACATCATGGCCTGTCTCTACTGGAATGAGGGAGCTGGACTAAAAGAAAAGACATATAAAAGTGACACTCTGGTGAAATATCTCATTTTCAGTTTTTCACCCCCACACCATATGTACTCAACTGGCAAGTTAGAGTTAGAACTGGGTTTCTCTTAGTTAGAACATCTCACTTCCTTTGCATTTTGCAGTCCTAGGTTAAAACGTCAGTCAGAGGTATATTGCATATTGGTATATCGCATATCGTATGTCGGTATATCTGGCTAAGCCCCTTACATCCAGTGAAGGGCAGTCTTAATCTTAACGTTTTGGACAACACCATGCTTCCAACTTTGTGGACACAGTTTGGGGAGGAACCTTTTCTATTCCAGCATGACTGTGCCCCAGTGCATAAAGCAAGGTCCATAAAGACATGGCTGGATGAGTTCAGTGTGGAAGAACTTGACACACACAGAGCCCTGACCTCAACCCTATCCAACACATTTGGGATGAACTGGATCCAGACCTTCTCATCCAGCATCAGTGTCTGACCTCATAAATTCTCTACAGAATGAATGGGCACAAATTCCCACAGAAACTCCAAAATATTGTGGAAAGCCCCTGCTGTTGTAATGGTCAGGCATCCCAATATCTTTGTCCATATAGTGTACATATTGAAAGTGTGATTTTCAATGATGTCACACCCTGGCATGCTTTCCAGATGTAGGAGGCAAGTTGGCAACGACCACCAGCAGTGCTTCCAGTGTTTATGGCTAGTCAAATCAGGGAAAAAAATCAGTCAAATCAGGAAAAAAAGGGATGCTTCCAAGTTCCAAGAAAGTGTTACAAAAAGGGGAGAAGTTTTTAAAAAGCACAGAGAAATAGCAGCAGAATGAATGAATCAAAAACACAGACATACATCTGGATGTGAGCCCAACAGTGCTTGTGTTCAGAGTGGCCACTTCGTGAAAGGCTTTGGCATATTACCAATTTCCTACCTGCATAGCTAGCTAAACTAGACAAAAATACAGAACAGAGTGCTTTTCACTTGTCAGCGTCCGCTAATGTTCTGTGGTTGATTCATGTTCTTAGATGCAGCTGTTCGGTGTTTTAGTTAAATGATTGGCTTAGTTCTGTTTTGTATTTAAGTGCCCTGGTTTCGTGTACTGGGGTCGATCCACCCTTATACTTGTGTAGCGTGAAGATCCGTCTGGTTTGTTTAGGCCCTTGCGCCTTTTTGTTTTGTCTTTCGGAGAATAAACACAAGTAAAAATGGAATCCCGCATCTGCGCCTCCTTCCCGTGGCACCCGCACAACATGATGGCACTTTTACTTAACTACCTAGTGCCAAAAGATATATAGCTAGCTAAAACTGTGAAACACTAGCGGAGAAACAAACACCGCACAGTGATAATATTTCAGATGTAGCTAACTGCGGTATCTTCACCCCGGTCTGTATTTTCATCTTGAAAACATGACAGCAGTTGCCCGATGCTAACTTGGTTCTAAGATCATGGACTCATCCACACGCAAAATAACTGCAAGATTAAACTCTTGTACACCTGGCTAGGCATGTAGCAGGCAGTCTGCAGGACAATTTGCCCCAGTCAGCAAAATAAAAACAGTTTAAAAAAATTATTGACACTGTACTGCCATATACTGCACCCCATGGTGGAATGTCAGGGAGGTATGAAAAGATATTGCCCAAGCCTAGTCAGAAGAAACAGTTATTCATCTGGAAAATGCATTTTGGTCATTGCAGCAGATGTCATTCGAGTAAAAAGACCTGCTCTCCTATTTGGTTTTGACATGCATTTAACCTACTTTTAAGTGAATATGGATTTGTACACTGTGCAACTAATTAATCATAGGAAGAATTGACAAGTTTCTCCTGTCCGTCCTCTAGCACCTTTTCTCCCCCCGAGCAGAATGCCTTAAAACTGGGCTGCAGGTTTTACACTTGATACCCCTACATTGGAGGTAAAAACTGTAAATAAGGGTTTTTTGTAATAAAAAAAAAATCTATTACCTGTGTGGTCCTTCTTCTGCAGAAAGGAGACTTTCCTCATGACGGCTATTTTGGTCTTCTCCAGGCCATCTTTAGTCCCACTGCGTGCCGCTCGCATCAACTGGTGGACCTATAGAGGGAGATCAGAGAGCGACTACAGGTCACTCATTCAGGAAAGATCATCACGGGCCCCTAAACGATAAAGGTCGTCGCATTTGTAAGTGCCATTTCCTAGAGAAGCAGAAGACTTGTGTTTGGTGGAACCGGTCCTTAAGACCATAAACCCCACCCTCAGCCGAGTGAAATCTCAGGGAACATCAAGGCATAGGGATATTTTTAAACTACAGAAGGGCTGGTGGCCTCACTCCCGAAAAGCAGGGCATTAATTGAGACCAAATGGCGACGCCTCAGATGGGGCGGTAAACAGACCGCAGTGGCTTCATTTATATGTATGTCCTCAAAACTAATCCATAAACACACACCGTCAGTAGATTAGAGTGAGTAGAGCTGAGAACATTTGGGAGAGAGAGTGAAGCAGAGTCAAAGCACGTCTGAGGTTCATCAATCGACACGTGATAACACAACTTTGACTTTTAATTGCCCTCTAACAGTAAGTGTGTGCTGCTATCCAAAAGCCATAACCATTTCAGTAACAAATGGTGTAGTTTAGAAAAAACAATGTAAAATGTTAATATACAATGGTGTTTGACTCTACAGACTGAGCCACGTCCAGTGATGGATCATAATCCGTCATTCAAAGGAACTGTCCCGCTTATCTCAGATGTAAGTCACTGGTCAAGACATGTTTGATATAGTTATGAGTGTTTGTTTGTTTGTTTTTTAATAAGGCCCAATACACAGGAGCAAATCAGAACAGAGGTTGTTTACCCATATCAGGTAAAGGCAAATACTGAACATGTTCTTCTCCTTGATATTAGTAATTATTTTGTCAGTGATGCTTGGTAACATTTCAACATGTTACTAAATTGAATAATTAAACTACACTGAGAAACAGAGACGGGGGGGCAAGCGAGAGCGGGAGAGAGAGAGAGAGAGGGAGAGAAAGAGAGAGAGTGAGAGGGAGAGAGAGAGTGAGAGAGAGAGAGAGAGAAAGAGAGGGAGAGAGAGAGAGAGAGAAAGAGAAAGAGGGAGAGAGCAAGAGAGAGAGTGACCATGATCTGATGTAATCTCAATAGACACCCTGTCAGTTGGTCACTTGGTAGACAGTACTACTGAAAAGTTTGGAATTACTTCTTTTCAACAAAATGAAAACCATTCAGCAGAAGACGTTTCTCAATTAATTTTAAAATGTGCGCCGGTCTGAAATACTTACTAGAAATACAAAGAACATTTCAGAACAATCAACAGATAAATCTATAATAATTGAGAAAGATGTAGGGTATAGCATTGAGAATGAAATAAAAAAGAAATAAATGGAAAAACATGATTATTAGAAGTAGTAGTAGCAATAGTAGTGGGAGTAACACTACTGCAATCAATTAACTGGCATTCTGGCATCTTTTAGTTATGCATGCATTGAAGCACGTGTAGTAGCAGGTGCACTCACAAGCAATATTTAATGAGATGTTTAAATTTTTTTTTATCAAAATATTTCAGTTTTGATTTGATTTCAGTCACAGATTGCTGTTTGCACATATCGCTGCATAAACAGTTTTTACAACCTATAAAATAAAAGCATCTGCTTGATAAAAGAGAACAAGACAAATCCTAGACCAGGAGAAATGATGATAATGACAAATAAATAATCCTTCAAAACAAAATAATTAATCAAGCGAACTTGTTCAGACAATGATGAAGAGCGCGTGCTATGGCAGGCATATGATTGGTTGCCAGGTAACTAGTGTTAATCCCAGTTCTTGATAGATTTTGGAATGATTAAACCAATGCTCAGTTTCTTGCTTAATTAATTATTGTGTTTTGAAGGAGGAGTTCCTTGAAAAAAGAAAAACAATGTAGAATTTTTAAAGGCAGGCAGTTGGGTCCAAGTGGAAGTACCAACCACAGTTCTACATAAGTTATATAATACCTTACAATTAAAATAATAATTACTTAAATGATCAGTTTAGTATGAGCCACAATAAGATGGTAATCATCGGTTATCGTATCAGGCCCAGAAATTCCACATCTAAGCATGTATACAATTATCTATTGTAAAGAGATAATTACAGTATATTATTTATCATTGAGTAAACGAAAATTCAAAAACTGAATAAAACGCTTTGTTTTCCAGTAAAATAGCTTCTCTACTTATTAATATATAAATCTAATTAACACCCATCGAAAGATTAGTGACTCCAAACCTGGCAAGTGTGTTAATACCTGGTGTTTTCCCCCCAGCCTCATGACTAACTCCCTCTTGGTCCTGGCACAGCGCTCCCTCAGCCGGCGCACTTCAGGAGGCAGCTACCGGCATCACAGCAGCAGCAGCAGCAGCAGCAGCACAGGGGTCAAAGGACAACCACAGACAGCAGCGAGGGAGAGACCAGAGAAAAGGAGAAGGGGAAAGGATGAGGGAGGGCTAAAACCAGCAACAGGACCATGGGGACCAACCTCAAAAGCACATGAGGGAGAGAGGCTAGGCAGGAAGGCATGGCTTTAGGCTACTTTCACATTAGAGCACTAAAGTGGCTGATTTTTTTTTTTTTTTCCACCAAAATGTGACACAGATGGGATTTTTTTTTTTCTCATAGCACTGCAAACACTAATCTTTTCAAATCTCATTTGAGCCAATTCAGATCTAGACCCCCTCCACTTGGCCAAACTTTGTATCTGCAGTGTAGATACATAAGGCAAACGCTGGCTTGCTGAAAAGGAGGTTTAAAAATGGCTACATGGCTAAGAATGGGCTAAACTCCTTCAAACACTCGCAAATATGGATTTGGGACAGATTGTCACCCCAGCGGTTTGCCAACCATTTAACTAATTTAACACTTAACTAATGAGCATACCGCACTGCTGTCGGGGTAGGCTAAGCTAGCGCTAATCAAACTGAACTCTGTTTAAACAGCTTCCTCCAGGATCAAAAAAGTTTTCTGACTCTGATTCGGATTCATTTGGTTTCGTGAGATTGAATCTTTCGCAGTCAATTTGCACAATTAACCGAAAAAAATCCCACACATGGCTTTCTAAAACTTGTCTACAGCTGTGTGCAAAAGTTTTGGCATACCCCAGTCGAATAGTGTTTTATTGAAGTGTGCACTGAAATTTGCAAAAAAATTGCCACATTTAAGTGCGATCTTTATAGAGGATGTGGGTGGTAGTAGCCTAGGGGGTAAAACACTTGCCTGTGACTCTGGATAAGGGTGTCTGCCAAATGTCATAAACGTAGAGGATATGTGCTTATTTACCCTGATCACAACATGTGTAATTTGATCACTGGTGTTTACTTTTATACGGTTGACCAAGCTGGGTCTTCAGAACCGGATTATGACAAAAAAATCAAAACACAAAAGGCGTAAAATCACAGAGCTGAAGAGACGGTCACGTAAAAAAAGAAATCAGACCCTTTAAAGAATCAGAATGTGCTCCATGTGAGAGAGGGATTGCCGTTTATTTTTCCAAACAGAATACAGGGTGGAACTCATGGTGGTCAGCGACAGCTTTAGCTTGAAGGTAACGTGCGCATGCGGGTGCGTCCAGGGCACAAGTCAATTCATATCAGTGACAGATATGTCTCACTTACACACGCGAACATGAGCCGTCAAGGCAGCTTGGCTTGAAGTGTGAATGTAGCTTTGCTTGTAAGCTTTGAGTGGACCGAAGCAGATGAGTTATTACTACATAGTTTCTGTTCCCTCTCTTATTCACATCCGAGTCAAGCGCCCACTGAATTTTCAAACCCAAGCCACATTCAAGTGAGCCCAGCTGCTTTGTGAAAACCAATTAAAAACAGCTGCTCCAGCATTTCCCAAGAAAACATTGTTGGATGAAGCTGCGATGATAGAGGGTTATGGAGACAAGCAGCTTGCAAAGCAAAAATCTAAATTTTATCCTGGGTCTGTTCCTAGGTAGGCATCTCCCTGAGAAACTCCTCCTCTATGTCACCTGGTATTTTTACAGTCAAACCATCAAACATCTGGGGACACTTTTTTATTATTTATATAAATGGGCATGCCTTGTTGACCTTATAAGTCTGCATATAAAACAAAATCTTCCCACATATGATGGCAAGAATTCACGAAGTCATCTCCACATTTGGGACGAAAAGAATTTGTAAAGAAAGTTGTCAAATCATTACTTAGAACACACCTACTCTTCACAACAAGACGAATGCTTTGATGAACATGAGGCTGAGTCTCGAAGATAAATGTGAGTGAAAAATCCCAACAGTAACTGGAAATAACGGTAGGGTCTACATACATTATTGTATATCTAAAAAAAGTGTTTCTAAAGGGTCTATTGTTTTAAGGAGGTTGTAATTTTACAGGTCACTGAATTATCTATTAGTAGTAGCAGCTTTAGGTGAGTGAATATGTGGTGTTACCTAAACATTCTTTGCAACTCATCCAAATGGCTTTCTGCACTCCAGTACTGTTTTGAACGTACAGACTGGAACATGTTTAGAGAGGCTACCACTTTATACCAACATATCAATATGGGGGACTCTGCTGAGTCTATGACAGGATTTATATTCAAATGAATGAATCTGACCGTTATCAAGAACATCACTACACTTGCCAACCAAAAACCCTGGCTCACCAGAGGGATGCAAGCGTTTCTGAGAGCACAAAATGCCGCCTTCATGTCTGGGGACAATGACGCTCTCAGATCTGCTAGAGCTAACTTGAACTGGAGGACGAGAGTAGCAATGCGTGCTTATGGACAGAAAATCCTGAGTCACTTCACTTACTCAAAATATCCCAGGCACTAGTGCCAAGGTATCCAGTCCATCACAAACCATCCCTCTACCATCCTGCGATGATAACACTGACTTCCTTAATACACCTTCTTCAGCCAATTTGAAGAAAAGAACATAACAACACTGAAAGCCCTTCCCAGTCTGAACGATGAATTATTCTGTTTTGACCCACCTCATGTTCAGAGGTCTCCACACAGGATCAGTCCATGGAAAGCTGCCAGTCAGAGACAACATGTGCCTGATGCACATTATCACAGACATCTGTAACACCTCCCTGAACCAAGCTATTGTATCCCTGTGCTTCAGGACTACTACTATCATACCACTGCCAAAAAAGTCACCAGCATCAACACTCAATGACTACCACTCTATAGCACTCAGTCCCATCACGATGAAGAGCTGTGAAAGGCTGGTCAAGGACCACATAATATCGAGACTCTCTGCCACGTTCGACCCAGTACTTCAGCTGAGCCTGACCCATCTGGAGTATAAAAACAGTTATTTGCAGATGCTCTTCATTGACTTCAGCTCCACCTTGCACTTGGTAAGGGAACTTAGCCCACTAGGAATTAATATCTCTATGAGAAATTGGATATTGGAATTCCTCAGAAAGACTCCAGACAACACCATGGTGGTCCTTCAGGGCTGTGTTCTGAGCCCTCTGTTGTTCACCTTGATGACTCATGACTGATGTGCAAAGTACAACACGAGCCACATCATCAATTTCACATATAACACAACAGTGGTGGGCCTTCTCAGCAACAATGATGAGACTTACAGATAGTAAGTGAACGAAATTGTTGTGACAATAACAACCCGTCACTTACTGTCAACAAGATGAAAGAGATCACTGTTGACTTCAGGAGGCGGCACATGGCACACATTTCACTTATAATCCATGGCAATGCAGTGGAGTCAGTGAGAAGCACGAAGTTCTTCTCAGATGACCTGACATGGACTACAAACACCACCTCCCGAGTCAAGAGGGCACGGCAGTGCCTTCACTTTCTGCTATGGATGAGGAAAGCAAACCTCCCCCTTCCTGTCCTCACAATCTTTCACAGAAGCACTATAGAGAGTATCCTGACCAGCAGCCTCTCAGTCTGGCATGGTAACTGTACCGGCTTGGACCAGAAATCCCTCCAGTAAGTGGTGAGGATGGCATACGATATGATTTCTGGCGCACATATGATATCTGCCACACTGCCTTAGCAGAGCCACCAAGATCTTCAGAAAGCCCACCAAGCCAGCCCATGGACTGTTCAACCTTCTGCCCTCTGGCAAATGCTATCGCAGTATGTGGTGCAAGACTGTCGGACTCAGCAGGAGCTTCTTCCCACGGGCTAGATTACTCACCTCACTCTAACAATACACGACTTGTTGGCCTAACTGGTCTATTGAACTCTTGAAAACACACACACACACAGTCCGAACACATTTTCAGAACTTGTACCTTCTGAAATGCTGCTACTTTTGTGTCACTAATGTAAAGCTTACCTTACTTGTTTACAACATGCAATATTTCTTGTCTTAGTTTGTCAAACTGCCTATGCTGTCTATTATGACTACCCGTTGTTGTCCTATGTGCATTTGCCTTTTTTGATTATAAACATAACATTTGTCCGGGAGAAAAGCAATTTTGTTCACCTGTGCAGTCCTTGTTTTGTAGTCTCAATAACAATAAAGTTAACTTTGGCTTTGACTTTGAAATTATAGTGTACAATTTCAATTTATTTGCTGAGTTTAACATATTGAAGAAGAAACTTGCCATGACATTTGTACAGGCCTTATTTTATGCCTAATTTTTTCCATAATCCAGTATGAGACATTCGCAAATACACAGTAACTATGCATTAAAATCTGCGGAAGCGTGTTCTCTTTAGGGGAAACACTTATTTTCACTTGGTCAATCCACTTGACTAAGGGCACTCAAACTTTTGAATATGACTGGACATCCAGTAAAATACTGTGGGAATTGCTCAATGAACTGATTAAGGATCACTCA